>BLKR01010655.1:0-49471 GCA_011170035.1 Teleogryllus occipitalis | reverse complement strand
ATACGGCATTGCAAGAGGTGGTGAAGTGTCCTGCTTTCCTCGAGTCCTTAGCGTCCGTTCTCACCGGAATGGTCGCTACGAAGTTAGAGGAGAGCATGCGCTTCAACACAGATTTAATTAATGATCTGCGCAGGGAACTTGCAGAACGTGACCGCGAAATAAAAAATCTTAAGGCTGAGCTGGAAGCGAAAACCGATCAACTAGAAATGTACACGCGGCGAAACTCCCTACGGATCTTCGGGATAAAGGAACATGATAAAGAAGATCCAGACCAGCTGGCGATCGACGTAGCAAAAAAGATAAGTATTGAACTTGATCGCAATGATATCGACAGATGCCACAGAGTAGGCCCAAAGATCCCTGGGAAATCTCGTCCACTCATCGTAAAATTTGTGAGTTACAGGAGGCGCCGGGAGGTCTTCCGCGCAAAGAGAAATTTGAAAGGTTCTGGCGTGACCATTCGGGAAGACCTCACAAAAGCCCGCCTGGACCTGCTGAATGAAGCTATTGCTCGCTTCGACCTGAGGAACGTGTGGACAGAAGACGGAACAATCATCATAAAAACAGGTAGTGGCCGGGCCCGCGTGCAGACAAAGGCCGATCTGCAAGCTGTAGCCGCTTAGCGTAGGAGCGCCCTCCCCTACAACCCCACCCTTTCTAACCGCAGCTAAACGCATTCTTGGTATTTCCAAGACTCTTTCTATTCTTCCAAGACTATTTCTACTCTTTCTTAACACCCCCTTTCTCAAGGCATGACGTCATTAACAGGTAGCCATAATTCAAACCAACCTCATGCTTCAGTACCAGAACTAGATACGCAACCATTGCTAGACGCCACTAGACCCTATAATAATTTATCAATATCCCCTTCGCGATCATTTTATGTAGGACACATAAATGCACAGTCCCTCTATTGCCATATCGATGAAGTCAGAGAGCTAGTTTCACTACACCATTTTCATGCACTTCTTGTTAGCGAAACGTGGTTGAAGGCGTCTCTTAATACGTCTCTTGTTTCACTTCCGGGTTACCGTTTTCTACGAACCGACAGGAATCCAAGTGTCGCATCACGAGGAGGAGGTGTCGGTATCTATATTCGAGATGATCTTGCTTACAAATATATCGTATCTTCAGTAGACGAAGTCAATCAATTTAATGAATACCTCTTCATTGAAGTCTCGATTTTTGGCAAAAAATGTGCCTTAGCGGTAGTGTACTGCCCACCTAAAACTGGAAATATTGAGGTCATGGGCAATGTAATGGCATCTTGCGCAAGCAAATATGAAAACATCATATTAATGGGCGATTTTAATTGCAATCTCATGACACCGTTACAATCTACCGAGAATTTCAAGCGTTTCTTTTCGGAAATGAACCTTACGATTCTGCCGCTAAATCCAACTCATCACACTGCCGGTACAGACACATGGATTGACCACATGATCGTATCAAATCGCGAGAAAGTAAATCAACATGGACAGATGTCAGTTCCCGGGATATCTAAACACGACCTTGTATACCTATCATATCAAATGAAATGCCCGAAATATACGCCCAAAATTTTTAAGTACCGTGACTATAAGAGCTTCAATTCGGAAGCATTTACCTCCGACGGTTTATGTGTCCCTTGGCACCTTATCAACCAAGAAAATTGTATAGACAGAAAAGTAAATACCTTCACGTGCTTACTGACAGAACTTCTTGATAGGCACATACCAATTAGAAAAGCTCGCGCGACACGACCTCCCGCTCCCTGGTTAACGGATGAAATACGTGCGTTAATGAAACAAAGAGATGCCGCCTTTAATGTATTTCGTAACACAAAGTGCGAGCATGACAGAGGCGCATACAAGAAACTGAGAAATCTTGTAACGCAAAAATCTAGGAACGGCAAAATTAAATATTATCATAGTATTCTTGGCACGAACAGAGATTCAAAACAAGTATGGAAATCGCTGCGCACCTTAGGTTTAGGCAAATCACGAACCCCAACGCAAATTGATGCATCTCTTGACACTCTTAACCAGCATTTTGCTAACATGGCTCCTCACTTCGACTATTTCTCAAAAAACAAAACTCTCTCAACCTTACGAGACGTTTCGGAACACACTCAGGAAGAATTCTTTTTCGCATCTACAAATCATTATGACATTTTTAAAACCATTCAGAGCCTCAAATCAAACGCCGCAGGCACAGATAACATCAATGCCAAATTACTAAAACTCAGTGCCGAAGTTATATATCCCATTGTAACTGACATAATAAACTTTTCTCTAGTAAGTGGAACGTACCCAAACTCATGGAAAACCGCACTTGTTCACCCTCTGCCTAAAACTACCACAAACCCTCCAGAATACAGGCCAATAAGCATTCTACCTACAATCTCAAAAGTTCTGGAAAAAGTTGCGCGACGCCAAATTATAAGTTACCTCGAAAGCAAAAATCTGATATGTGATCAACAATACGGCTTCCGATCAGGCAGAAACACAGGAACTGCTCTCTTAAATATTATCGAGGAAGCTAGATCCTCCATTGACAAAAGCAAAATAACAATACTTGTTCTCCTAGATTTTAGTAAAGCGTTTGATTCGGTCGATCACGAAATTCTGCTTGAAAAAATGAAAATATTGGGTTTCGCTAAACCCACAATAAGATGGTTTACTCAATATCTTTCAAATAGACAACAAATTGTTGTATCCGATGAAAAGCAATCCTCTGCCGTTAAAACTTCCCGTGGTATTGCGCAGGGAACAGTTCTAGGACCCTTAGCATTTTTAATTTATGTAAATGACGTAGGACAATGCCTCAGTTACTGTCAACACAAAATGTACGCTGACGACCTTCAGATCTATGAAAGTGGATACCCATCGGAGTTAAACTCATTAGCCCAGAAAATAAACCATGATTTAAATTCTCTCAATAAATGGGCAGAATCCCTTGGTCTCCTATTAAATCCAATGAAGTCGCAGTGCTTAGTGATAGGCTCTCGCAACGCTTTGAACAAGTTGGAGAAATCTCCCCTACCGGAAATTAGCATTGGTAACTCTCCTGTCCCCTGGTGTAGTGATGTAAAGAACTTAGGAATATATATAGACAACACACTTAGCTGGACCACGCAAGTAGGTAAGATTTGCCAAAAAGTCTTCGCAGGCCTCCATTCTTTAAAACGTGTCAGAGAACTACTACCTATTAACACCCGCATAAGCCTAGTAAATTCACTCATAATGCCTCATTTTGATTATTGCGATTTCTTACTTACGGACTTAAAGGTCAAACAACAACGCAAATTACAAATAGCACAAAATGCATGCATCCGTTTCATATTCGATCTTAGGAGATACGATCATGTATCGGAATTTTACGGTCCAACAAAAATTCTCTCAATCGAAAAAAGGAGAACTTTACATAGCCTCCTCCTACTCCATAAAATTTTGAATAATAGCTATCAAACGCACTTATCGCACAACTTTAAAATGCTGACGCTGGAACGATCACGCTCCTCGCGATTACTATGCATACCTCGGCACAACACGGTATCCTATAGTAAGTCATTTACTGTCACTGTAATTAGAATATGGAACTCTCTACCCACATATCTAAAACAAATTTGTGGTTTCAGAAAATTTAAAACCCAACTCAGTGACTGGATCAAAACGATTAACTAGAAATAACACAAGCCCCTATTCCTATTTTCACTCCCTAATTAAACACCACGTACACTATCATCACTGATCAAATTCGATTACATTCCAAGACGTCATGCTCTTCTCCTGTATTTTTCTCCTCTTTACGCTATCGCTGAAAGCCCTAACTTATCTTCCTGTCTAATCAAGTGCCTCAAAACAAGTATATTACATATTAGATAATAAGACTTTCATGCATTTTCACACTGTATTGTATAATATTTTCGTGCTACGTTGTGTTTATCTTGTTCACTTGTCTGCTTTCTGTTCCTTTTTTTTTCTGTTACAGATTATCTTGTAGACTCAGCCAACTGCCGACACCCAACCTACGAAAACTGCATTTACGTACACGAAAAATGTTATATTTATATTATCTTTCCCCTCTCCCCACTTTCCACAGTTTCCCTAATTCATTATAACTCCCTCTATTCTTCATTCTGCCTTTTCACTTTTCCTTTAATCTTCGTATTTTCTTCTCTTGAGTTACGGCCCTAAGCCGCCATCCTGATTGAGGTTTTCCTGGGTTTACTCAATCGCCTAAGGCGTATGCCGGGATGGCCCCTAGTCTTGCATCCCAGAAATAAATGTAAAATCTGCCCTCCTTCTTTAAATTTGTTCACAGTTGAGGCATTCGGGATATAGGAGAATTTCTGGCATTTTTCGAATGTAATATTATAGATTTACCACGCCCCTCTTGTAAATAGGATCATGGATTTTTTTTTATAATATCATGTTAGCTTTAGAATCATGAAAATTGACTATGAAAATACATTCACACCTTGTTTCATTAGTTATGCGTAGCACATCACCATAAGCTACTACGATCATTGCAACTTCGTAAGTAACGTAAAATGTCAGTTATCACTATTTCCACCCGAACGCCTCAATTGTAATTATGTAAATGTAAATATTTAACTGGTCAGGCGGAAGAGCAGGCCTTACGGCCTGAGCCTCGCCAGAAATAAAGACATTATTATTATTATTATTATTATTATTATTATTATTAATATTATTATTATTATTATTATTATAAATGGAGGGCTCGTTGACAACTGCGTGATGAAACAGTTGATGCACAATTATATGGAAAATGAGATTTAAGGAGCCCCTTTTCATAGTAACTAAACTAAGTCAAACTAAATATAATATTTACAGGTTTGTATTAGGAAAGATACATAGATAATAAGCGAATGGCACAACACAACAATAATGCATCAGGTTGTGTTTGAGAGTTGCCCGATTTGGATGAATAACCAAGTAGATAATTGAAGTGAGTGAGCTATTTCACTCAATTCCTAAAGGAGAAGAGATGACAAATTTGAAGTGCCATGGGGATGAAGATGATAAACATAAAAAAAATGAAATTGAGATATTAAGGTAACAACATAGCAAATGAATGTGTCAAACCATTTAGACAATAAATGTTGAAAGAATTAAACTATATTTACAAAATGTTTATTGCTGGACAAGACCTTACATCGGTAGAGGACAGATTCTGTTAATATGTCTTAGCAAAGTGCCTGAATTAATCTTGACACATACAGTGCGCACCTTACCATCACGCCCAGGAAATAGTTCATTAATGACACCTAGCTTCCATGTCAAAGGAGGCAGAAGGTCATCCATCAACAAAACTGGAGTGTTGATTTGTATGTTGGGAGATGCAGTATTCCATCTTGACCGCCTTTGGAGAGTTTGAAGGTATTCCCTTGACCATCTGTTCCAAATTAGACACATTTCCCTTTGATATGTATCCCATCGGGGATGAGATGGAGACTGAATGTTAGAGCTACTGGGAAGCATATTAATAGGCCTTCCTATAAGAAAGTGGCCTGGAGTAAGATAGTCAAAATCAGAGGGGTCATCACTTGGTCGAATGAGAGGTCGAGAGTTTAAAATTGATTCCGCCTGCACCGCAACTGTAAGAAGCTCTTCATAGGTGAAGACTGCATCGCCTAATTCCTTGAGCAAGTGTTTTTTCAAGATTTTGATCCCAGCCTCCCAAATCCCTCCAGTGTGCGGAGATCTGGGAGTGATAAATTTCCACTTGACACGAGATGCGGAACAAAATTCGACAATATCCTGTTGAAAGGCAGAAGAGCTGAGCAGGTTAAAAAGGGCCTCAAGCTTCCTGTGAGCTCCTACGAAGTAAGTGGCGTTATCTGAATATATTATTCTGGGCAAGCCCCGTCGTGAGATAAATCGTTTAAGAGCCATAAGGAAGGCTTGAGTGGTTAAGCTGGACACTATTTCTATATGAACTGCCTTAGTGACCATGCAAACAAACAGTGCCAGATACACCTTGGCACGGGCCTTACCTCTGACACCAAATTTAATGCAGAAATGTCCTGTATAGTCCACCCCCACTGACTCAAATGTTGCATTTGGTTGGACTCTTACGGCAGGGAGTTCGGCCATGATCTGCTGCGCGGGTTTAGGAGAGTGACGAAAGCATGTTAAACACCTCCGTATGACCGACTTAATTGCTCTGCGAATGGATATGATCCAAAAGCGTTGTCTGAGAAAGACAGTTAATGTTTGCACATTAGCATGTAGCAGTTTCACATGAGCATCTAAGATCAAGGCACTCGTAAAGTGATGGTCACGTGGCAGAATGATCGGGTGAAGAGCATCATCAGGTAGGTTAGCCTCGGATATTCTGCCTCCTACACGTAGGCATCCGTCTGGCCTAAAAAAGGGGTTCAGAGAGAGAAGGCCTCCCTCAGAAGGGCATTGTAGGTTTTTGGAAAGTGCCTTCCAAACTGAAGGGAATTTTACCTGCTGAACAATTGCTACACAACGAAGTTCTGCGTTAGTGAGTTCTGTGACTGTAAGGGGCCCTCTATTCAAGGATGGTAAATGAGATTCCTTTCGAGAAGTTCTGGAGGTCTTCAGAAATGCAATAAATCTTAATACATACGCCATGACTAATCATGCGTTGTAGCGAACTATAATAACAGCATATCCTGTCATTGAGGTAGGAGACAGTTTGAATTTTCAAATGCAATGCTGATAAAGATTTATTAAAACTCAGAATAAATTTATCAGGTCAACTGGACGGCTCTTTAGATAAGAAGGGAGGCCCTGACCACCAGGTCTGATTAGCCCTGAGCTGACTGGTTGTTACACCCCTAGACAGAGAGTCAGCAGGATTGAGAGAGGAGTTGACATACCTCGTTAATACCTTAACTAGTTTTGAAAGTAGCACAGCTGCACAAAGCTCAAGTCTTGGGACTGTTAAGGTTAAGTTACCTTTATCCTTCATGTGAGAAGGAACGACCTTCGATTTTGCACACAGCAATGTAGGAACTCATAGGCCTTGCTCGTTGGTGTGACAAACATATATGACTGCACCATAAGCTAACAAGCTACTGTCACAGAACCCATGTAAACTAACAACACTGTCATTACAAGGCAATACACATCTGGGAAATTTTAAATCAGGAATTTCTACTAGAGAGTTATAGATTTCAAGCCAGCGCGAAGCAATGCTTGGAGGTAAGGTATCATCCCAACCTAACTTGAAATTCCAAATTTCTTGGAATAAAAGTTTGCAGACAACCGTACATGGTGCTAAAAGGCCCAATGGATCAAATATGCTGGATATAACTGAAAGCATACTTCTTTTGGTAAAATGTTTCTTTTGGGAATCGAAACAGTCCGGCAGACTTAAGGATAATGAATCGGACTCAGTATTCTATGTTACACCTAATGCGTTAACATGATTTGCCTCCTTGGAAGAAAAGGTCCTGACACTGGATTTCGCTAGGGAAAGCGAAGGCAGTTCTGAAAGTATATTTTTGCTGTTTGAGGCCCACTTACGCAAGGTGAAGCCACCTCTTGCAAGAATTCCATTCAATTGTCTGATAGCTTGCCTTGCAGAAGTTACATTTGGACATGAATACAGTAAGTCGTCCACATAAAATGCATTCTGAAGTACATTAGAACCTAAAGGAAAATTAAGCTTCTCATCCTCAGCAAGCTGATGCAGGCAAGCTGAGTGCGCACGGCCAAAAAAGTGGCGGGTTTTGAACCATAAGTAACTGTGGTCAAAACGAAATCTTGCTCAAGGAGAGAAGGTGAGCTACGCCATAGGATATGTTGAAGGTTCCAATCTGCACTATCAATCTTTACCTGCCTAAACATTTTTTCCAAGTCGGCTACCACAGCCACCTTATACAAACGAAACTTCAGAAGTATGTCAAATAGGTCATCCTGAATTTTTCTTCCATTCAATAGTGCATCATTCAAAGAAACCCCTGATGTTGTTTTGGCGGAAAAATCAAAAACGGTTCTTAAAGGGGTTGTTTCTGAACTAAGTTTTATTATTGGGTGATGAGGGACATAATATGAATTTTGCATAGTATTGGGAGGAGCAACCTGCATATGTCCTAATCGCAAATACTCATCTACAAATTCGTGGTAGGAAGTCTTAAGAGAAGGGTCCTTTTCAAGTCTCTTCTCGAGTGAGTATAATCTTTTCAAACACTGTGCCTTGGAATCCCCCAAAGAATGCAATTTGGAATTGGTAGGAAGCCGGACAACGTATCTGCGTGCAACATCCCTATAGTGGGTTGAGAGGAAATGATTTTCCGTTATTTCCTCCTCATGTAGAATAGGTTTAATAGGTGAGACTTCTTCCACCTCCCAGAACGCCTTAATTTGATCAGGCAGATCAAAAGACGATTTGACAAAATTGCAAACTACGCTTGAGGTTTCAAAATTTGGAACCCTTCCAGCAACAATCCAACCAAGTTGAGTTTCTTGAACAATAGGATAAGGGCCACCTGTTCGAGTGAGTCTTCCCGGAAGTAAGATTTCAAAGAAAAAGCCGGAGCCTAATAACAAATCAATGCTTTTGGAGTACTCAAAAGTGGGGTCGGCATAGACTAACTCCTCTGGTAAATTCCACGAATCAGGCTTTAAATCCTGATGAAGTGCCTTAGGAATCCTGCTAACAATAGCACAGTTAACAGTAGTAACCCATGGTTTAATACAGTTGGAAGAACTAATGGTGACATCAACATTATGAGTGCTTGTCATGACGTCTGATGATACACCTGAAATGCTAACGGCTGACTTTACAGGCCGCAACCTTAGTGCCTTAACAGCACCCCATGTGATTAAGTTAACGCCACTGCCTGTGTCCAATAAGGAGTTAAGTACTCTGAGCTTCCCATTAGCCGACATACAACTGACTTGTGCGGTGGGTATCAGGTTAGAGTTATTAGCCTTCACATTACTGCTTGTGATGATAACATTTGAAGCAGAATGTTGAGAGGACTTATCGTCAAAATGCAGAAGTCTATGATGTGGATTCTGACAAATAGAACATTTGACATTGAAAGAGTGAGTAGGAGACTTGGCCTTAAAACATCTAGCGCATCTACCGTTCTTGCTAGTGAAGTCGTATCTTTCTTTGGGTTTCAAATTCAAAAATGAAGGGCAGTCCTTCAATAAATGCTCAGATTTGCATTTTGGACACTTGAGTGGATTTTGGTGCTCACTACTACCTTGTGAAAAAGAGGTATCCTTGGAAGATTGTCTCAAGGGTTCTGGAGTAGGATCATTAACAGCCTGTAAGCTTCTCTGATGCAACTCCAAGTACGTAAGCAAATCATCAAATTTTGGGAGATCATTTTTTAACGTTATTTCCCACTGTTTTATAATTTCACTTGGCAATCCTTTAGTCATCAGTCCAATTAATAGAAGGTCAGCTAAATCAGTCGTTTTGTTACATCTCCATTAAGAGTCCAGTTGTTTAGTTCAATAGCATCTAATATTCCACTTTCATCTGCACCAGTATTAACTCGTTTGGGAACGTGGCCGTATCTTAAGCCCAGTACATACAATATGTTAGTTAAATGGTCAGCTTGTTGGATTCAGGTGAAGCTGCGTATATCGAGGCTGCAAAAATATTCCCTTGAGCAATGATGAGCATCTTTTCTTTAAATATTTTTTCACTTTACTTAAAGCAATTACAGCACCACTAAAAGCTGTCGTATTAATTGAAATGATAACTATTAGTTTCTGAAGAAACTAAAACTACTCGTAATATTCCTGGAAATGGAGATCAAATCATAAAATAAAATGTGACGAATAGTTTCTAAAAACTGTAGATACCAAACGATCTGCAATATCAGAGATATTCTTGCAGGAAAACACTCCGTTTTATTGGAAGACTTTCTCTCTCAGTAGAACAAACAATCATTTAAATGCGCTCCTTTAAGCTGTTGCGACGTGGAGAAGAGTTTTTCACGATATAAAAGTATTTTGAAGGACCATAGGCGCAGTTTCTCAATTGAATCTCTCGGTCCAATGTAGGTCGTGAACTGCAATTCATAGCTGATTTTGGACAACGAAAAAAACTTCTGCATTTCGATAATACTGTTAGTTAACTTTCACTAATTTTAATGTATTTCTTACAATTTATTGTGGCACATTTATAGGAATATTTTGCACTTTAAGTGCACGTTTTCTTGCATATTTTATAGTTTTTATGGCATGAAGTTCCGGATTCTAGTTACTCCTTTTACTATCCCACTTCCATCCATTGCTTGATTAATGGGCTTTATCGCGGATTGACTCGATCTTGTGGTTGAACTGACAGTGAGCAACGTGTGAGTGGCCGGCATTTCAGACAAATTCATCCGCTGATCCCTTTGACGGCGCGGACGAATACGCGGTTATTTTCACTAAAGTTAGCCAATAATCTGCTTACATGAGATTGTGTAAACAATAGATATTCTCCTTAGAACAATCCAGTACCATAAAGGGATTCATTTTGTTATAGTGTGATTAGGGGTCGAAAAAACTCTGTCACATTCGTATACAACCACGGAGAATTTAATTTGACATAACAGTTGTAATGCTAAAGCTAGAACAATTTCATAAAGTAAATGAAGAGCATATGAATCTTTCCCCAAATGCCATGCACCCTCACTCACCCTTAGCAGTTAAATTAACCATTTTATCTTCAAACAACTTTTTTTTTAAATCCATAGACTATATTGTCCATATCTTCAACTCTTCACTAAGAATAGTACTTCTCAACAGACTGGAAATACACTCATCCTAAAGCTCAGAAAATATCCCTCTACTCCCTCTAGTTACAAATCAATTAGTCTTCTCTCATCCATGAACAAAATCTTTGAAAAATACATTCTTTCTCGCTTGAAAACTTACCGCATTAAAAACTCAACCTCATCCTAACATCAATTCGGTTTTCAATCCCTACTCTTAACAAACCATCCGATCCGCAGACTTACCGAAGATACTTTAGGTTTTTACCAATTATCACTCACAGAAGCTGTCTCCGACATTGAAAAAGATTTCAACTCAGTAGGGCATCCTGGTTTATTATTCAAATTCCAAAACATCTCCATTTCCAGTATCTTATTCTCTTGATTAAAAGCTTCCTCATTAATAGGTCCTTCTCCATTCGGCTACTTGTCGCTTTCTGCCCCTGCTCCAATCTTGGCAAGTGTAACACAACGCTTCATCTTAGCTTCTGCATTTTATGAGAAACGGCCGACCGACGCTCGGGGTTCCACCTGTCGAGCTCACAGCAGAAGACTAGGAACGCACTTGCTACGCCCATTGCTATTGATACATTTTCTTCGCCTTTCTTCCTTTAACTAAAATTAAGGATGTATTGGTAAAACTCTACAATCACTGGGACACAAAGAGGGCACAATAAAAATGCACAACTAAAATAAGATAAAAATACCGATGGTTTGTTGAAATCTCGAATAAAAGACTAAGCACTAAAACGTTGAAGTAGAAAACGCATAAAATAATGTGAAAATGCGTATACATATAATACACTCTTTATGCTTAATGATCCATATGTAAAAGTATCGCGTTTTCTCGTGTAAAAAAATCAAATATTTTGAGTATTTAGAAAATGCTACTGAATATCAAAATCTGGATAGTTTTAAGAAATCAAGCAATGATGTATACGCTCACGATGATCAAAACAGTTATTGAACTTCTGCGCCAAAAATGTTTATAAATTAAATGTAATTCAAATCTATATTATTAAATACATGAATTCTGTAAGGAGGAGACTGCACTGGAGGTATAGGTATGTGTGAAAATCGTCGGCAGCTAACCAGACTGAAAATCTGTGCTAGCTACAGACAATAAACTATTAATATACAAGTCATTCTTGAAACCAATCTAGACATATTGTATACAGCTCTGGGGTTCAACTTGCAGGTCAAACATTCAAATCATAGAGATTCCAATCCAAGGTTTTGAGAGACATTGCTAGGGCTTCTTGGTATACCTCCGAAACGATGTGCTACATAATGATTTTAACATGCCAACAGTACAACAAGAAATTAAACATTTTAGCCATAAATATGTAAGCAAACTAGAAAACCATAATAATATACTATCCATAAACTTACTGAACAATAGTTTAGAAGTAAAAAGACTGAAAAAGTTCAAACCATTGGATTTGCCAAATAGATTTTAAAATTACAATATTGTAGTAAAGTCAAACATCAAATGTTTTGTCAACATGTGCTTGTTGTAATTGTATAATATGATAAAGGAAGATCACCAGTGGGTGACCTCTCCATGCAAGATTATAATTTTGACAGCATATTTACTTATTGTTCTTGTTTTGAACAGATTGTAAATTTACAGATTTAATAAAAAAGCTAACCGGACTCACATTTGCTTCAGCGACATCACGCGGTCAACGAAGGAACTTGTCTCGGCCTTTTGCGGCCAATAACGACGCGCAAACGTGCACTTGACCAAGGCCACCTACACTTCAGTGTGTGTTCGCGTTCTCTTGACACATGAGGTACTGGCCTTTGCCCGATAATGCCGTAAAATTCTCCTATTGACCACGTAATCTCGCTGAAACAAATGTATGTCTGCAGACGTTTTTCTACTTCCCCCTATCATGCCTCCAACACTGGAGTAGTCTCCGTCTTACATCATGGATGAGTGCGTAATAAAATAGCTCATCCATTTTTCTTGATCGTAGTTTGTTTACCAACATACTGTTTTTAGAGGATTAAGATTGTTTATTTAATCGGTAAATAACACGAGGAACTACCTACAGAAGTCAAGATAATGGCATTACTCATTACATACATATTCTACGTTTTCACAATTCTAATCGCAAAACAAGATTATAGATATTGTGTTGTATGCGAAAACAATATTAATCGTTATCTCTGCAAAAATCTGGTAACTTATTTATTAAATATTTTGATAATAAAGGGCAACGACAATATCTTAATTTTGTGTTTATTAAACAATCACTTCTTATTCTACAGACAAGTGACTTCGGTATCAAATTCAATAAGTTTGTAAATCGTCCCTTAACCTCTAACGAAAAGGAACGTATTCTTCACATTCATAACGAAATGCGAGATTTCGTTGCTAAAGGTAAAGAACAAAGAGGAGCCCCTGGACCTCAACCACCTGCGGCAGATATGCACTTACTGGTAAAATTATTTTTGTTTAAATTGATCCAATTAATGGTAAATCGGAAGTTTATGGCGTCAGAGACAATGAGGAGGTGTTTATATGAATTTCACTAATTAATTCTATGAATGGATGAACTGATTATATCAGTTCGTATTGTACACGCTAGAAATTTAATTTTATAGCCAACGCACTTGTGTAACCGACGCATTTTACAAGCAACACATTTTGATACCAAGTGGTCCGCCCAGCCAGCTGCGTTCGCGAGAACCTTGCTGCTCTCGTTCGCTCGCGGGCGCTCGTTGTTTAATAAAGCTACTCGCTTTTGAGAGAATTTATTTTACCAGCACTTCCACGAGAACGTTTACTAGAACACACTGATGTTTGCATAACAATCACCATGAACGATTGCAAATGTAAGTAAACATCTTAGTAACCGTGACACCATAAACTTCCGGTCAACCACCGCATCCTTACGGCTTCTTTTTACTCTCGACTGCGAACGAATCTTTGTTCTCCTACGGTATTATAATGCCATATTTTATTATCCATCATGTTTTACATGATAATTATTTAATTGACAAGGCTGTTGCGGAGGCATTTTATTAGTGATACAACTCGCCTTTTTTGAGAAATTGAGTTAACTCTATTTTCAGGTCCGCGCATACGTTTATTCTGAAAGTGAGAGTCCAGATTTAGTGCACAAAGATTATTTAAAGCACAAAAATTATATAATTATATGGCACATTTTTTATTTAACACAGAAATTAAGTTTAATGTTGTCTTTGTGTTAAAAGGCCTTCAAACGTTTGTTATAAGAAGGAAGGAAAATGAACAAAATGATGCTTGTAACTGGCTAAAAAGTAGATAGGTTTGTCAAACAGAAGTATTTTATAATTTTGTTCAAGTAAACCTTAATCTCGATATTGGTTTCTACACAATAAACTTTCAAATCATTAGTGTATGAGGAAGAACTTTTCAAAAAACTTAAATATCCCGCTTCTACAAACTCAGCAAAGCAGGGTTAGAAGAAACAGGATATGCTGATCTATTTCCATTCTTTGAAAGCAGTAATCACGCTTACTCCACTGATATGCAGGTAGGAACCGGACGATTTCAAGAAACTGAAGAAAACTGAATGAGCCTCAAGAGTAACATTAAATTAATATTCAACCTGTTTTAATACATAAATTTCCAACTTTTCTTAGAACGACATTACCGATTTGGCTCTCCAACCTCATTTTCATGGTAGTATAACTCCTTTATTCTCCCAATATTCCGCGAAGCATACATAATGCTTAATCATATCATCTTCAGACGAAAAAGTAATTATCTTATAAGACAAAATCACAAAATATTTTGTCTAACTCAATTCCTGATTTTTTTATAATAATTTAACTTTAGAGCTCAATATCTCGAAATCAATGGAATTGCAGCCCTTGTGTCAATGGAATTGTACCACTATTAAAATAAAGCCTATCCCCTGTCCCCCTCTCTCTCTCTTACCCTCTTCATATATTGTAAACTCACTACAGGTGTGGAGTCGGGTTTGCATGTTCAATAAAATAACATAAATAAATTTTACAAAACATTTAATTATAACTTAAAATGATGATGGTGATGATGAGCATGCCAATGATTCTTACAGATTGTCACAAATTTTGATAAATTAATTGCGGCTTCTTATTTTAATTCAAATTATGACCAGCAAAAAAAATCAAACAAACAATTAGCCGTTGCAATAATTGCCGCATTATTGGCATCTCCACTCCAGCCTCATTTACTAAAGTCTTTCCGCACCTCGGCGGGGAAGGGAGGTGCTCGTAACCCGATTAGGGGTCATTCCCAAATTGTCTTACTGCGCTGACTGATGACTTCGTCCTCGTCGGCGGGGGGCCGGCGGCTCCTTTCCTTCAGCCAGGCGGGACGTCCAACGACAGCAATGCATGGTGTTCGTTACCGAAGTTAAGTATTAACTGAATCTTTAATACATCAGTGGGCCCACGTTCGAGGCACAAGTCAGAAGAGCTAACTCATAACAAGCTCGGATGCATAAAGTGCCAATTCGAAACACGAGCTGCGAGTCCGAAGTCGCAAGAAGCAGAAGTTGAACTACTCTAGCGAGCAGCAATAATCGTAATGCCGTAAGTCGTAGCAGAGAGTGTAATAATACAAGTTGAAGCAGTAACATTGAAGTGTTTTGGGGGCCTCACGCGCGTCAAGACGAAAGCATCGATCCCCCACCTCTGATCGGAATGCTTCACCGAGATTTGCTGAGCATTAACTATCGGGAGCGGTGGCGGGCCGACACCAATTTCCGTCGCATTTTTGGCGTGAAAGCTTGCTGCCCGGCCCCATGCGGCGGCACGCAGTGCAGCGGGCCTCTACCTTTGAAATTATTTTCTGGCCGAATAACTCCTGTCGACGCGCATGTGCGCGCAGCGAATCGCTGGCCCCTGTGCTGTTTTGAAAGGGTCGATCGGTCGCTCCTTCGCACGGGCGCCCATGACTAATCGCGTAACGTTTCAGGGCATCACGCCTCGCGCAAATGTAGAGTGGTGCTCCGTTATCCGCGCTTGTCCCCACACATAATGCATTTTTTCGAACGCTAGCGCTGGGCGGGGGGGGGCGGAGTCCATCTTAAATGAAGACAAGCGGTTGCGTTGTGAATGTATTTCGTGGTCTATGCGGCGTGGCACGCGCTCGTCACCCCGCGCTAGAGTTAAAAGGGGATCTCTTCGGGTTGTAACTTTTCGCTCTGTCAGGGCGGCTAGGGGGCGGCGGCGGCGGCTCACGGAGGATGTGACGTTACAATACATATATGGAATAAAAACACCGTCGATTTTAAATTACAAAAATATTGGCCAAGGTAGCTCAGGGCATCTGCTCATGTCACTAAAGTGCCTCTGACCAGGAGATTCAAGAATTCGAGGCCCGACGCTGACAGCTAGGTCGAGTTCAATCGCTCTCTGAAGGATCATCCTCGATGCTCTAAACGGTAGTTTACCTGGTTTCTGCGATCACCACCACACGGATGTTGGAGCAGTACCCTAACAAACAGGCCACGTACCGCCCGCGATCTTTCCTTCCTCTTCCTTGTCCCAACCTCACCACTTACACATTTATACTCACATGCACTACATTATCGCATTTCTCGGGAGACCAGTCGGGAGCTTAGAGCTTGTCGAGCGATGTAGGTCGGCAACGGATCTCACCAGCCAGCGGAAAAAGTTCACCTCCACCTCCCTCGAATGAAACATGCATTACACTTACGGGAATAATGACATTAGCCGTTGACGCGCCCGGAATCACTAATCAGTTATAAAACTTAAACAAAATGTAGTGCTACAAATTTGATTCAAGGGATATTTTTAATTGTGAGCTTAAAGTTTTAAGATAGTTATGTGTATGAATGCGTGTCAAAAGAGTTTTCCTTCAATGAGAGACTGACCAAGCTTGTAATTCGATTTTTAACTTATATTTTAATTTATTTCAGAAATGGGACGAAGGGCTTCAAAAAATTGCAGAAAAAAATATAATTGACTGCGCAGATGATAATCAACATGCTGAATATCTCGAAAGCGGTAAGCATCCGCTCGAAGCAGTGGCGAATCCAGAAACGCGCATCTCCTCATGCCTGCTCCATCTTCCAAGTCCAATTTTCTTCGTAATTTCACTTAATTTACTGATTTTACTGATCGTAAAATGTTCCGAAAGCGTATTATTCATATTACGCACGAGTGGGAGCATTTCAAGAAGAAATTCACATTCTGGAAAACCACCATTTTTTATTATTTCAAATATATTATTTAACGTAGTGATCTCTGAAATCGCACCCCCCCCGTCCCCAGAAGTGTTTTCTGGATCAGCTCCTGAATCGAATTCATGCATAATTCAGTAATAGTTGAGACATTATTATCTACTTTTACTCTGGGTATTTGAGTTCTAAAGATCAAAGTTAATTTGTATTATACTAAATTATATAATTATAGTTGTTAGAAGTATAGTTCCTTCAAATGAAAATTAGGCAAGTTCTTTTTAGTGTATAATTCACTTGTTTTATATTGAATACATGACGCAATAAGTCAATTTATCAATTTCAAGATTTGGTCCTTAGTCTCTAACGGTTAAGAAAATAATTAGAACTTAACATTCATGAGTTTGAAGACAATCGAGTCCTTTCACCGAGAGTCAGTGAACAAAAGAACTTGGTCCCGTGATTCTGATGTGCATGGCAGAAAAAATACTGTGTATGATGAAGACGAAATAGTTAAGTATGACGCTGTAAATTAGGAAAGCACTTCATCACTGTGTAGCGGAACAGTTATCAAGTATCTGTCAAAAACAAGAACTTGGCACTGTAGCTATTCCTAGGCTCAGTGGAAGTATGTAATCTAAGCTGTCGTCAGTTTTGACGATCTTAACATTGAATAAATAACCTATAATTTTAATTTTGTAAGTAAATTTTAAATGTAGAAGCAATTAGTGATAGAGAATAATAGCGATAAGTGTGCCGTAGCTAATAAGAAGCAAACTTTAGTTACATCTGCTAAATCTTAGAGCTTTAGTTAAGGATCTAGTTTCTCGGCATTTTGTTGAAATATTAGATATGGGAAAAATAAATTATGCCTTCTCCCGCACGATTTATGAACTTAAAGTAAACACAAGTTCTGTAAGATTTATTGTTACACTAAATTCACAATCTCAATTTTTCTCGGGCCTTTTGTGCGTCACAGGGTAAAGTTATTTCACAAATAATTATCATTCTTGTCGAAAAATCTTGTAACCAGGGTACACAATTTTTGAGATTTCGAGTCTAAATAACGGTGTCTGAAATGTTGGGCGAGTGAGGGGGAGTAGCTTTGTCCAAGTGTTTCCCGAACGGACTATAAATGGTTGTGTGAATTCGTACGTGGTATGACACATACCCAGGGTTAGGTATTTGTATATTTAAATTACACCCCACAGTATTTAAATATTTCTATTTGAAGTACGTATTTGAAATATATTTTGTGTTTGAAAAACTGTATTTTTGAGTTTTTTGGACATGTATTTTAGAGATGGACGACAATGAAACAAAAATAAAAGCTCCTTTCTGCTATTGAATTTGATTTCTCTCCATTTTTAAATGATAACTCTAAATCATTAAAAGTGCTAGACAGTTATCTGTCAGTAAAAAGCGTTTATTCCTTGTACCACTAGTTTATGTTCATCAACCCCAGTTCAACAACTGTTTTCCTTTGCGGATTTTATACATTCGCCAACTAGGTGTTTATTGTCTGATGATTTGTTTGAAAAATTAGTCAATCCAAAAGGAAATTAGACATTTTTGATATCATTTTATATTTGATGTAAAATAATTAGTGAAAGTGTTGTATATTTGATAAGTATAAGTGATAGTGTTTTTATGAAAGTATAAGTGACATTTTTTTTATATTTGAAAGTTTTTTGTTATTGTTCAGAAATGTATGACTGTCAATTAGTAATTAATTGTAATTGACAATTACACTATATTGTTACAATAAGAAACTTCGTCGCGGCAGGAAGTAATAAGAGCCAAAATTTATTGCTTATTTATCCTTGAAAATAGATTTTATTACATGGGAGTTTTTTGTTGTTTTTTTCTCCCTTTCAAAATTCAAAATTTAAGTAGTATATGACTTAGTGTCGGGATCACAGAATTTTGAAAATGTGCACACAATTCACTTTTCCCCATAGCACGTCATACGTCATACGCAGTTTTTAACTGTTTTTTTGACGTAAAATAAATAAATAAATAAATAACTTATAATGCAAAATATTGTTTCTACTTATTTTTAGTATTTGAAGTATTTTAAATACGTATGTATTTAGCACTTTAAACCCCCATGTGCTTTGAGTATGTAATTAAATACTTATTTACTAAGTATTTTGGCGAAGTATTTAAAAACTAAATTTAAAGAATTTTGCCCAACTCTGCTCATACTACTGGTATCGTATAAGTGAAATAATATTGCATTTCAATGACGAGAAATCAAGGGTCGACAAACTATGGTTATTATTTATTTATTTATTTATTTATTTATTTATTTATTTATTTATTTATTTATTTATTTATTTATTTATTTATTTATTTATTTATTTATTTATTTATTTATTTATTTATTTATTTATTTATTTATTTATGTATTTATTTATTTATTTATTTAATTTATTTATTATAATATTGTATATGTAATATGATGCATAATATTATTTTTATGTATAATACTGTACAATGTAATATTTGAGTATGCTTTTCACGGGAACCGCGGCATCTGGCGTGCCGGTTAAGAGAAGGCGGGGGCGACCACGCGGGCGCCTCCGTACTAAGATGTATATTTCTTTGACGGTGAGATGCCTTAATAATGCAGTGTTAACGAGTTCCGATTTCTGGGAAATGTTTGAATACATTTATTTAATTATTTATTTTACGTCAAAAACAGTTAAAGATTGTGTGTGACGTGCTATGGGGAAAAGTGAATTCTGTGCACATTTTCATAATTCTGTGATTCCTACCCTAAGCCATACATTACTTGAATTTTTAATACAGAAATAAATGAGCGTTTTTTGTAAGGATTGTTAACAAAAATATTGGCTCTGATCAAATAAAATCTATTTTCAAGGATACCACCTATAAATTTGAGCTCTTATCCCTCATGTCCTACGTGAAGGAATAATACTTCCTGTCACGACATGTAGAACAATAATTTGAATAACTATATTTCCCACTGAATTCTAGAAGACGTGAACAGATAATGAAGTTACATTTAAATTATGATTAATTATGATGAATTAAAATTATGATGAAGTTTCATTCAAATTTAACGCATGAAATGCAACAGCGGAGTAAACATAATATATATCAGTTATAATTTAGATCCGAGCTCTTCAATTTTACTGTTCTTTATTTCTTCATAAATCTCTTCTTCTTCTTCTTCTTCTTCTTCTTCTTCTTCTTCTTCTATTCTTCAGAAATTTACAAAATGAGGCAATTTCATCACTAGTGGCGAATCCAGAAAGTATTGAGGAGGAGGAGGGGTAAGCTTGCTCCGACCGCCCTTCCCTAAATTCTTTGAAGAAAAATTATACCTGTTCTTTTTTACAATGAAAAATTCCTCTTTTATACTCAAGCACGTGTTTCTAATTTGTGTGCCGTCTGTCCTTGCAGAAATAACAATTTCTTTTTGATGCAACATTCGTGTATAGCTCTGAATACAATATATTTTGTAATGTGAATATGATACAGTGATGTTCAAAGTCTGAGCTAATTATATTCCTATTCAAATGACGAAAACATAAGGATACAATTTGTGAAATGGGTTTTCTAATTTAACTAAGTAATAAAGCTTGAGAAGTAACCATGCTAGCGAAGAGGATCAAATGTATCCTAAAAGTATTTCGGTATGAAATCACGTTGGAAATAGTGCATTGCACAGATTCAAAGTTGTTTTAAGACAATTGCGAGTGACAATTGTTGGGGCATCGTCGTGGACTGTTATATGTACGAGCGCATCAGAGAGAATCAAATTTTTTTTCAAGACAAACAATTATACAAGAAACCTGCTAAAACGCCCATCCCGATTAAGTGGTCATCTCTCCTAACGGCCTTTTTTCTGCGAAACCGACTCATGTCCCCATAAGACCCCTTCTATATTCCCTCTTTTAACTTGCCACCTGTTTGGGTGACCAGAGGTCAGGCATATTCTGACCTTTATTAAGTGGTCATCTCAAGTTATTTTGAATTGTAGTAGAGTAAGAAATGAAAAAAATGGTGAGAATTACTGTTCGTTCAGTATCTTCCTTGATGGGACGCATTGTCAATTTACTTCAAACAGTGACAAATAGAATCACTTATCTAGCAGGGAGATTAATTTCTGGACACAAGAACCGATTTTAACAAATGTCTCTCTATGAAATAACGCGTTCGCTTTACACATTCCGCAAAATGTTCGTAACGTTTGCTACCCTTCTCCTCTTCGTGGGAACTTGTCAAGGGAAGGACGACTGGGCAGAGGGGAATAATAATTTTAGCAATCCGAGCATCTCGCAGTTTACCAACTGATCTCGCTGTGTCTGAGTTATACTATTAATGCAGGGAAATTATGATGCGATAGTCTTACACGAGAGTAATTTTATTAATAAAACATACAAATATTGTTTGTTATCCCTTATTTGGGTATTCTTAAATACCCAAATATTTTGATGTAGGGCAAACATACTACAATAGGCACGAGACACCCCTGAGGGGACTACTAGTTTTGGGACTACTGGTTTATTTTATTCTCATGATACATCGAGGCACATCATCTACGCTAAAAAAACGGAAAGAAATAATTCTGAAACTCAAAGTTTTTAGAGTAATAGTTTGTTGTTTTTTTTTTCAAAATATTTGGCTACCCAAGAAGGTAATAGTGTGTGATGACAGTGAAAATAACTTTCAGTCATCTCTTTTTTAAACGGGAGTTTCATCTTACCTGATTATAAAAAGTTCGAGTAATTCTAGGTGCAAAGAAGCATTTATAGGAAAGAAGCTACGATTTTTGTTTCCTGTTCTTCTTTTTCCTACGTTTTTCAATCACCTTTGGGGTAATTTTTGACAAATTTTGTAATCTCGTAAAATTATTATTATTATTATTATTATTATTATTATTATTATTAAATATTTAAATCGCTAAGGGTTTTCGTTTAGAAAGAAGATTTAGATTTTTACTCAACCAAAGTTTGAGATTTTTGCTGTAAATGAAAAAGTTTTGCATGTAAAATGTAAATGCTCCTAGATTTATTACCTAATGCTTATTAACTTGTATTAAGCATAAACAATAAATTTTAATAGTATCTTAAAATCATTAGAATAAACGCTAATATGCATAATTTGTCATTACGTCTTTTCAAGACCAACAAGATTGTGTACTTGGAATGCAGTTGGTCTTGGCCGTTTTGTTGTGCGTGTTGCATCTATCAAAAGCAGTCGACGTATGAGATTACACGTAGTTAGCGAAGACAAAATAGACAGCTTTTTGAGGTCGAAGATTGAGTGTTTTCAAATGCAAATATCAAAGACTAACCAAATCAGAACGTAATTATCAGCAATCGTTTGACACAAAATATTCATAATTTCCAAAAGAAGTTCTTAGTTATATGTGATACTTTCCGTGTTTTGATTAAGGTGGTTGAATAATTCCCTGCTATAGTCCACTGAAACATACTGGTGTAGATCATAGTAAATATAAAGCATTTCAATCACATTTTCAGAAACGTGCCTTTCTATGTTCACAATGAATAGAGATTATATTTTCCAATAATTTATAAACCTCCCGCATTTCATTAACCGTGGAGAATAAGTACTGGACGACATAAAACAATATTTTGAGATGTTCGATTTTCCTTAGAATCCTTTGTACTTTTGTTCATTGGGAGGTGCCCCTAAAAACTACCTTTAAAAACTGGAAGTACTGCAAAATAAATTTTTAAGAAATAATTTAAAAGCTTCATAGTATATCAGAAATGATCAAATTTTAAAAGAATTATCTATAGAACCTCTGAAAACTTGGATTTTAAAACTTTCTTCCAATTTCTACTCTTCTCTTTCATCTTGCCCAGCCACTCCTTTGTACACTCTAGGTAAATCAGTCAATCTTTTTCCACGAATAAAATAAAGATATTCTAAAGACCTACTACATCCTCCTTAATTAGCTGTAAAGCAGGTTCCAACATTTCTAAATTCAATATTTATGTTTTTAATCCGAATATTCTATGTATTTTTCTGAAGGACCCTTCCTGGGTATCATTAGTTGTTATTTATTGTCTTATATTGTTAATATTACTGTTTTCAAACATTCTACATGTATGATGAAATGTAGTTAAAAAATTGTATATACTATGTAACATAAAAAAAACTTGAAAGACATAATAATGCCGAATGAGGATAATAAAAACTATTTTAAAAAAAGCTTTAGTTCATTGAAACTTTTGTACAGTAGTTCCTATACGCGATTTAATCTCAGGGCATCAATAATAATAATAATAATAATAATAATAATAATAATAATAATAATAATAATAATAATAATAATAATAATAATAATAATAATAATATAATATTATAGTACATTATATTATATAGTGAAAAGTCTCTACATCCAACACATTCAAGACCAAAAAATGTCCGCTCAAGAGACGTGCCCGCTGTAAAGAGGTTCTCATTAAACTAGTTTTCGCCCCTGATCTAGACTATTTTGAAGATCCAAATTTGTCCGTATATTCGTTCAAAGACGTTGAAGAACATTCTAACTCAGAGTACACTATGTCTCGGTATATCTGGACTAGAATCTATAAAATTAATGTTTCAAAATATTTAATTTTAAAGAAAATACACTGAGGTGACAAAAGTCATGGGATAGCAATATATAAACGGCAATAGTATTGCGTACAAAAGGTATAAAAGGGCAGTGCCTTGGCAGAGCTTTCTTTTTTACTGAAATGATGTGATTCATGTGAAAAGTTTTCTGACGTGATTTTGGCCGCACGAAGGGAATTAACAGATCTTGAATGCGGAATGGTAGGTACTGCGTTTATATGAGACATTCCACTTCGAAAATCCTTAGGGAATTCAGTATGAAATCCATAGTGTCAGAGTATGCCGAGAATATCTAATTTCAGGAACCACCTATCACCATGGGAAATGCAGTATCTGACGACCTGCACTTAATGACCAAGAGCAGCGGCGTTTGTGGAGAATTGTCAATGCTATCAGACAAGCAACACTGCGTGAAATAACCTCAGAAATCAATGTGGGTCGTACGACGAACGTATCCATTAGGACAGTGGGGTGAAATTTGGCTTCAATGGGCTCTAGCAGCAGAAGACCGACTAGAGAACCCTTGCTAACCGCACGACCACGACCGCAGCGCCTCTCCTGGACTAATGACCATATCGATTGGAGTGGAAAAGCGTGGTTTGGTCAGATGAGTCCCGATTTCAGTTGGTAAGAGCCTGATGTTAGGGTTCGAGAGCGGCACAGACCCCATGAAGCCACGCACCCACGCACAAAGCATAGTGCAAGCTGATGGTGGCTCCATAATGGTGTGGGATGTTTTGACACGGAATGAACAGGGTCCTTCGGTCCAACTGTACCGATCATTGACGAAATGGTAATGTTCATCTATTGGGGACCATTTGCAGTCATTCGTGTATTTCATGTTCCCAAATAACGAAGATTTTTTTATGAATGACAATGCACCACCATATTTGGCCACAATTGTTTGCGATTGATTTGTAGAACATTGTGGACAATTCAAGCGAATGATTTGGTAACCCAGATCGCCTGACGTGAATCCCAACGAACATTTATGGGACATAATCGAGAGGTCAGTTTGTGCACAAAATCCTGCACCGGCAACACCTTCGTAATTGTGGACGGCTTAGAGGCAGTATGGCTTAATATTTCTGCAGGGAACTTCCAGCGACTTGTTGAGTCCATGCCACGTCGATTTGCTGCACTTCTCAGGACAAATCGAGGTCCGTCATGTTATTAGGAGGTATCCCATGACTTTTGGCACCTCTGTGTATATGTCTTTGCATTTTCCAAGATCAAAAGTATATTAATTTTCAGATTTCCATGTGGGACAAAATGTAATTATAGACAATCAAAAGTCAGTAATGGAACTAATAACAAAATGGTATGATGAAGTGATATATTTTAATGGCAACTATGTCAATAATTTCCAAAGGTATGTCATTTCCTTAACACCCTTTCTTGGATTATGGGTTTCATCTTAATGTATTAAAATTATATTTTCTTACAGGACTCTAGTTCCAGAAATCGAACACTATGCGCAACTAGTTTGGTCAACTACACATTCAGTTGGATGTGCACGTGCCATTTCTAACACGAATATCACGCATGTGATAAACAAAATAATTTGCAGTTATGCCCCTGTTGGAAATATTGTTGGGTCTTCCCTCTACAAAGTGGGCAAAGTGTGTTCAAAATGTCCAAATGGAACGAAATGTAACTCAAAATACAGTGGATTGTGCAGTGGTAGGTATAATAATAATAATAATAATAATAATAATAATAATAATAATAATAATAATAATAATAATAATAATAATTGTTATCATAATTCGTACATCGACTGCTAAATGATTTTAAAAAAAATTAAGTCTGTCTGAGACAAATATATTTACCAATACTTGTCCAAAGTAGATAGGCAAAATATATCTCTGTAGATTCAGAGTGTTAACAATAAATACTTACACGTGAAGAACGTCCAAATAAAAACCAATACCAACAGTTGAATAGTATTTAAACCAGCAAACTTATGCAGGGATCGCAGTCCAGATCGAAAAGTTTTTGGACAAAAACACATGCCTTGAATCCACACACCCCTCTTGAATTTCTTTCTCTTGGCGGGGGTACCAACAGTTTTGGCCTCAGGGAGAACAGCGTATTTTTCTTGTTTTAAAGGCGTTCTGTCAAAATGTTCATGCGCTTGACGTGGTTTTCTATTGTCTGCCGAAAATAAAATTTCTGAAAATGTAATAAGAGACAAATTGTTACTACTATGAAATAGTTTCATTAGAGTAAAGGGGTTCCTTTGTACGCCTAAAAAATGTAAAGAGTTCTTTAGTTTATTCAAATGTACCAAATTCAAATTTTTGTTTGTTTTAAAAGATAAATAGCCTGAAGAATTGTTTAAAAAAAATTGTTATCCTAAAATCGGTTTGAAGTTCCAGTATTACCGTATACTTTTAATAAAAAATATACTCTTCTTTTCTTGATACTATTTAGTTCAATGAGATCTGAAATAAATATGTAACTACAAGCCAGAAACATAATGCTGAATATTCTTCATGAAAAAAGGATGTATTCCAAATCATATTGAAAGAATTTTGATATCTAATTTACCCTTAATTTATTCATACTTTCGAAATGAAACTTTGCTCAAATGTCTATTTCAGCATGTATGAATAAAGGAATAAAACTAACTGTTAATGTGTTGAGGCACTTATTTAGTAATGTTTCAAAGTTCTCGCTGTCATATTCTTCAATAGTTTCTTTGTATTTAATGAAGCTTTTGTTAATAATATGTACACTGGTGAGTATTTTAGTCACATTCGTCAAAAAGAAGACAGAAATGGAAGATAGAAATGATTGTTTAGTTGAAGTAAGTAAATAAGATCTGACTTACCTTTATTTTTGCAATGAAGTTGATATAATTTGCCTTTTAATTTCAGAGTTTTTCCTAGAGTGAACATATAATTTCAATAAACAATAAAATTCTGAATGTCCTCCATCATATTGCCTAAATAAGCACTATACAAGCATTCAACAAGTATTTTTGTACATAGAAATAACCCAGTGCAACGCAGATTGAACTGCGTGATGAAGTGCAAATTTCAATGTTACTGTAACATTATTTCATAATCAAACTTCATAATCAAACAAACATCATACTTAACAAATTTAATGAGATCAAAAATTCGATGTGTTAGAAGTAATGGTAATACGGTACATACTTATTAGAAGTTTATTACTTTGATGAAATTCCTGTTATTGACCGTTGTGATATTCAAATGAAAAATTTTATTTTAGCACTAACATTGTTTGAACATGCCTGAAAGTCTCTCCACAATCTTAACCACTATGACACATTTTAACATTTTAAGCTCTTTTGCAGCTTTCCCTTTACTGCACGCTAACTGATTTTAATCTTGCAGTATCATCTAGATTATTTTAATTCTCGTTCATGCATGAGAAAATAAATCGTTCCCCTTATTTCAATGTTAAAACCTTATGAATAAAGTAAGTTCATTGATCGACCTAAAAAACACATGAATGCACTTCTTTGTTTGTTCGACTTGAAATCGAAACAGTTGTACCACTCGCGCAACTTTTCTTGAACGAAAGATTGACAAAATGCGGGCGGAGTGGGGGTATTAGTTACAAAGACATCCACTAGAGTATTTTCAGTGATGCCAACCTTTGGTACATGAAAGTCAAACCTGCTACGTTTGCGGCCAGGTCATCGCTTTGGGTAGGCAACAGCAGGGACACTAGATGAATTAAAATGTATTTAAGTAGTCGGCTTGTGTAGATCTTTGCTAATTTTGACAAGAATTCTTGTCGATCTACAGCATGACTGATAGGATGCAACAAAACCTTGTTCTCCTTTTCCACTTCACAAGATTTCACAACTTTTTCTATAATTTTGCGTTCGCCGCTACGATACGTCCTCCTAACTTTTTCGGGAGTTTTAGGTGTCTCCCTTGAAGGACCTGAACCTGCCTCAGCCATTTCTTCATATATTGATAATAAACCAGAACAGACGTTCTTTACTATGAAAGCTACTAGCTTGTTTCGCGCCAACGAAGTTTTAATGCTGGGAATGTTGTTATCAGTGCTCGTTACGATCTTTTGCCTTCACCTGTTTATGGCTACAGGGAGGGGGAAGCAAGGTCATCGTTCAAGAAAAGGTGCGCGAGTAGTATTTTCTGTTGCATACGAAATTAATGAGCTCGTCCCTTCAAAATGTAATCATTTATTCTGACAAAATTAAATTAATCCACTCGTAGAAATTAAAATACGACTTTGTGTAAAAGATTATTGATGTATATCTCACTGTTTAGAAAATTACAAGATTTAAAAAAATGTCTTTTCTACTTTTGTTTTGTTTGAGATTATCATTACTTTTACTTTCTCTCTACGGAGTTGAGAGAGTTATGTAATGCTGCACGAAAAAATGGCAAGTTTGTGGCAGAAAAACTCTATATTACAGGGCCTTGGTGACGAAAAAGTGGATAAATCCAGTTGCTAAATTTAGGGGAAAATGATCTTTCACGTGGTGTATCCAGAGTCCATGTTTTGTGGGTCCTTGATACCGAAAAATAGAATGAGGGCAAAACGTCTTTTTGTCCGTCCTGTCCATCCGTTTGTGAACAACCCTAAACACATTTTAATTTCGGGAACTGTTTTACATGAAGCCCCTGCGACATTTTCAAAAAAATTGCTCTAACGTTTTTGATTGAACATTGTTATTGGATAGTGTGAATGAGTTTAAGAGAATGAAATAGGTTTCATTTTCTTCGCAAACCCTGATTTTTTGAAAATTGCAAAAGTTCAATTTTTTTCAGTCTTCCTATAATTAAAATATTAAAGATAGAGGTATTTCATTAAAAAAATACATTTCTTAAAGATATATTTTGAAATAAGGTGATGTACAATTTTTCAAAACATTTGAGTTCTTTTCGCGTAATTTTTCGTGAAAAAAAGGACGAGAAAGTAAGTGCTGTTTTGGCGCTACTAGTTTGAATTGCATCATATTCATGCATTTTTATTATTACTTTTAAAACTGAAACAGTAAAATTAAAATTATTTTAAACAACGATAATTTAACAAAACTCTGAAGCAGCCTAAAACTATTGTCTCCTAGAAGAAACTCATTTGATCACAATTGCCTCCCCCCATACGCACAGATTTTAAAAATGTAAAGACAATGTGGAGTCGTTGGATGTCTACTATGAGTGAGCGGTTTTTGATTGATTGATTTTTTCGTGTTTCCGGGCGCGTCAACTGTCCCGTTAGTGTAGTGCATGTTTTTTTCTCGGGAGATGGCGGTGATCTTCCCCCGCTGGATGGCGAGATCCGGCGCCGACCTACCGTCGGTTAGTGGGGTTTCCCCTAACCAGGACTCTCCCACCAGCGGGGCTCCGCCCTAGCCGGGACAAGCTCTAAACTCCCCACCAGTCTCCCGGAATATGTAGTAGTGTAGTGCACGGTAGTGTAAGTGAGTGTGTAAGGGTAGAGGATAGGACAAGGAAGAGGAAGGACAGATCGCGCGCGGTCCGTGGCCCGTTTGGTAGGGTACTGCTCCGGCATTCGCCTGGTGTTGATCGGAGAAACTACGGAAAACTACCGATCAGAGCAGCCGCCCGCTAGAATTCTCCTCCAGACAGCGACTGAACTCGACCTAGCTGAAAAGTTAGTGTCGAAAATCAGTTAGTGCCATCAGGACTCGAACCTAGGATCTCCCGGTCAGAGGCGCTGCAGTGGCATCACTGAGCTACCGCTCTCGGTTGTGAGTGAGTGGTATGTATGTAGTTTGTGGTATCAAGCCGACATTATACGATACAGAATTTGTACAGAAAATGTGCTGACGAGAATCTGGATATACTCTTTTCATAGCCATGTGATTTCAGAGCGTTAGGTTTACGGACGAAAGATCTAATACTCAGTAGGTCTAATTTAAGAGATTTATTGCACAGTAGGAGGAATGTGACATAAAGTCAATGAGACTGGACGTCCAGCTGCTTCATAAAAGGTTTAAAATTAAAATGTTCAATTGCACAGGTTTAATAGATATACAGGTCTAATACATGAGCATAAAAACTTAAATAGATATATTTGTCCAATCGAAAAATTATCATTTCTTAATTGTTAAGTAATTATGCTTAAAAACCAAAGTCAAAATTTCAATAATGTCAATTAAATTCCTTCCAAGAGAGCTGTTTCATTGCAACTCCTCCTTAACCTTATAATCGATGATCCCTTCTAGGTACCTCAAGGAGAGAGAGAGAGAGAGAGAGAGAGAGAGAGAGAGAGAGAGAGAAAGAGAGAGAGAAAGGGAGAGAGGAAGAGAGAGAAGGAGAGAGAAGGAAAGAGGGGTAGAGAGAGAAGGAGAGAGGGAGGGAGAGATAGAGGGACAGAGGGGGAGAGGGGAGAAGGAGGGATGAAAGATGGAGTCAGAAAAGTCGAGATGTGTTTCTTGTCGGTCAGCGTTTGTTTTTCCTAAGTTACAGGGATCGGTAAGAGGGACATGTTAAGATTGGCTAAGAATCCTTTTATGAGAGGGATGATATTTGATTGGTAAGTTGTGATTGCCAGTTCTGAATGGCCTGTTTTATTATGTATCGAAGGGCGTTGTTAATCCTGCGTAAGACATTATTTTAGAATTATTGTAAGAGTTCCTGGAGAGAGACACTAACATGCACTACCCTACCACAAATTCTAGGAGGCCGGTCGGGAGCATACAGCTTGTCCCGACTGGGGCGGTGCCCCGCTCGTGGGAGAGTCATGGTTAGGGGGAAACCCAGCTAGCCGACGGTAGGTCGGCGCCGGATCTCGCCATCCAGCCGAGGAAGATCACCGCCATCTCCCGAGGGGGAAAATGCACTATACTTACGGGCATAATTACCGAAGCAGTTGACGCGCCCGGAAACACGAAAAAATCAATCAATCAACGAGAGAAATGACTTTCGAAAGGTTGTTTGAATATTTATCTAGTTTAGAGATGAAGAATTGGAACTTTGTTTGATGATAGTGGGTAATGCCGTTATGGACTGCTTTCGTTGCTTTGTTAAGTTTCGTTTTTACGAACTGAAGATAATGTACCTGCTATTGGCGTCTGAGTTTGCATTCAAGGCTGATAAGAAGTAATATGTAAGATGGAAGAAGATTTCTGGTGAGGCGAGTTCAATTTTCAGGCTTAGGCTTTTTACTGCTTCATTTATGGAAGTGGTGAGAAAAATAAAATTACACTATTCAGTTATTCTTCAAATATTGCCAGTATATTTTTTTTTATAAAAAGGACAGTTCGAAGTATTAGTTATCATGCCGTTTCTGTTTGAGAATATTTGTATTGTAACGTGATCTAAGTTGGAATCTGTTAGACCTGATTGTGAGAAAGGTTTATTGAAATTTTTACCCATCACACTGTCAAGAATATCTGGTGGAATATTATGGATAGTGCGTGGGTTCGGAAGGTGCATAGATGGTAACTTTATGGTTTGTATTATAAATGAAACAATTTTCTAGTAGGAGAAGTGGGCTTACATCCCCAACTAGAATGTTTTGAAATGAATTTGCCGACGGTTATAGTGGGAAAGGAGAGGAGAATAAAGTGCACGGGGTGGATTTGTTTTAGGAATATGTTAGGATTGTTTCCACTGATATTAGCATGCATTAAGACCAATTGAAGGACAATAGGTATACTTTCAAGATCTAGTGTTATCAATGGAGGAAGTAAAAAAAGGCATATGGTATTCTTTCATTATTGTCGTCTATAAACCATCTGTACACTCTTGAATTGCTCGCGCTTCCAAATCAAGTTGTCGAGTAATTGTTTGAACTACTGGAGAATTATTTACCTTATGTTATTCAAGGCACGAAATGAGAGCTGCGTAGATATGAAATAATAAAGGTTTAAGTAAATATTTCACGAACGATTTATGACATTTCAGTATAACTCATTGTATTGTGAGTTGTTATTTTCGTATTTTTTGTGCCTTATTGTTGTGTACCTTTCTGTAACTAGTGGTGCTACAGAATGACACAGACTTTCTCGTACTAGTTAGTTTCCTAATCTGTTTCGTCTGGTTTTCGGTTTTGGCCCCATCTCTCCTCCTCACTGGTACCAAAAATAATTCGGCATCAAAAATAATTTGTCGCAATTTATTAATTTTTCGGCCCCCTATTTGCAGAATAGATCTTGTGGTGCTAGAACAGAACATTTTTGCGCTTAATTTATAACTCATGTAATTTTCGAAAATTTAGAGAGTTCAACGAAAATGAAACGTGGACAGTTTTTTAAGTGTTCTTTGCTCAATCCGAGGAAAAAATTAAAAGACAATTTTGGAGAGGGTTTTTGTCAGCAAAAATTTAAATTTGCCTTTACTTCAAGCACTTTGAATAAGAGAAAGCAATACGTAATAACAAAATTTAACTAGAAACGATTAAAAAATGAACGCAAATTATAGCTTCATCATCAAAATATAACTGTGAAATTTGAATTTATTTACTCAACTTCTTACGTACCTTATAGCGGTTTCACTTTACGCAATTTAAATTGAAATATGATACACAGGAGTAACAGCCACAATTTTCGCAACCACAAACAGCATACGATTTCAGTAATAAAATGATTCCAACGGATGCACATGAAAAAAATCACTACGTAAGTAATACACTACGTTGACACTTAAACCCGAATATGTATTATCATCACGAATATGTATTATGACTGACACACACACACACACACACACGCGCGCGCGCGCGCGCGCGCGCGCCCGCGCGCGCGTATAAGTAATATTCTTTCAACATTCCACTGATAAATAGCTGTCGTGTTCATATTTCAGACTATCGAAACAAAAACATTGTTTAATAGCAACATTCTTATCATGATAAACAATTTCCCCCAAAACCACTGGAGAATTCACTAGGCGAGCGAATGCAGAAAAATCACATTTGCAGTAATATTTACAATAATTCGAGAAAATGTTATAAAACAAAATATTTAGAGAGTCGCGTCCAGACCGCCTAAGTAATCAGACGCTCCGTCCGTTTCAGGCGAAATCACGTTGTGCGTACGTTTACTGACTCGGTGTTTGTCAGTATTATGTAAAACGTGGTAGAAGTGGAGTTATTACATGAAGTGATATTGGTTAACTAAGTGAAACGTTTGTGTTTTTTCTTTTTTTCGTGATCACTATGGAGCCCTCTCAAGTTCATCAATCTTCAGGAGACCAGAACAGTAAGACTACCAGAATTAATTATGCCAAAGTTACTATGCAATCTCTGTTTCCCAAGAAAGAAAACGCTGTAATCATAGACTCTGCAAATAGTGCACCAATAGTAGAGTTTATTGAAAAGTTATCAACTAAAGTTAATCCCTCTCATATTGTTTGCTTCTAAAATTTCGAACAACAGACTGTGTGTGTACCTATCCAGCAAGGAAATCGTAGATGACCTAGTGTACAACCATAAGAACATTGTTGTGTCTTATCAAGTTTTCCCCGTAAGACCACTTATATCTAGGAACAAAAGAATTATCCTTTTAAATGTGTGCCCAAGTATTCCACATGAAGTGATTGAAAAAAAATTATTAACATTCGGTGTCAAAACTGTAGTACCGTTAACCTTCCTTCGTGCTGGATTTAATGACCCAAACTTGAATCACATTCTCAGTTTTCGTCGCCAAACATTTGTGTCACCAGACGGTGAACGTAAATTACCTGAATCATTTCAGGTGTTTATAGATAATGTCCCCCATTGGATATATGTAACCCCTGATGATCCAATTTGTTTTTTTTGTGTAAAAGTCAAGGTCACATAGCTAAAAACTGCCCAAACCCATGTAACTCCCAATTAACTAATACCCTTCCTCTCCCTACAGAAGTAGATATCACAGAATCAACTAATGAGATTTTTGATAATTCTAATAATGTTTCTCCCAAAGCATTTGAATGTATGCTTCCTGAAAGCAATAAGGTGAACCAATGTTCTATCCTTAACCTTGCCCTTGACAGCTCCACCCTCTGCCAACCACCCCTACTCTTGAGCCGGCCGCGAGCAACCAAGTTACTTCAAAAGAAAACTCAATGGACGTTGACCTTTCGTGCAATCCTGTCAGATTAAAGAGACCGTTATCTACTGTAAGCTCGAATACAGAACTGATTAGCAACCAATCAGATAGCGAGAATGAACTCCCAGATACTGACTCGGAAAACTCTGACATGGATGTTAAAACTACTGAAAATAAAGGAAACAATAAGAAACAATCCTCCAAAATTTAAAAAAAGCAAAAACCTCTTCTGAAAATGTTGACGATCAGTCATGGTCCAATACTAAAAGTATCTTACAACCTTCCAATGTTCATTACCCACTAAATTTGCTTCAACTCCAAAGTTTCTTTGACAGAACGAAGGGTAATAACTGTTCTGTAACAATTGCCAGAGAATTCACAGATGATTTTGAAGCTTTTATAGCAATGTTAAAAGCTGTTCACCAAACCTTACCAAACCGTGGTGTGAAAAATAGGTGCTCGAGAATCATCAAAAACTTGATGCAGATATGAATGAACAAGTTAAGACTAAGGAACAGGATTCAGAAAAACAGTGATCCAACCCTCTCCCTTCTTGCCAACCTTGCTTAAGTTAGAAAACCCTTCCAAGCTTCTCATTCAAGCGTCTACATTGTAATACTACACCCATATATTTTTCTGTATTTTCTCATGGATATTATTCAATGGAATTGCAATGGCTTCTACCCCCGAATCCCTTTCTTAAAAATTCTCGTCAATGATTTCAGTCCTCAAGTTCTCTGCCTACAAGAAACCAACTTTAAAGGCAGTACATGTGCTCAGTTACGTGGATATAAAAGTGTATTCTGTAACAGAAGAGACTCTCTAATTGCAAGTGGGGGTGTAGCGACTTGTGTGAAACAAGATATTTTTCGTCATAATATTCCACTACAAACTCCCTTAGAAGCCGTGACCGTATCGATTAAGCTTAATATAGTTGTGACTGTATGCAATATTTACTTACCGAATAGCCAAATGTTGAATATTGTCGAACTTGACAATATCATAGTACAACTTCCTAAACCATTTATTATAGTGGGTGATTTCAATAGCCATAACACCATGTGGGGCGCTCAAAGAACTGACAGAAGGGGCAAATCTATAGAAGAATGGCTCGATAAATATGATGACCTAATACTACTGAACAACGGAAGTGCTACAAGATTTAACGGAAGCAATGGTACTGAGAGTGCAATAGATTTAAGTCTGGTGACTAGTAACATTGCTACTAAATGTGCTTGGGGCACTTTTGATCAACTTTATGACAGTGACCATTACCCCATCTCCATCAATTTCTCCGACCGACAATTGGCGAATAATCTCAAAACCCACCCTAAATGGTTGATTAACCGTGCTAATTTGTTACAATACCAGCACACCATAAAGAATAATGTCGACAACCTTCCTAAACCGGACTCGTCTCCTCCTCCTCATATAAATAAAATAGTTTAGGACTTCACTAATATGTTGACATTAGCGGCTAGTTCATCCATCCCTCTAAGTTCTGGAAGAATAAGGAAACACCAGGTTCCTTGGTGGAATGAGGAATGTACTGCGGCCATCAAGGAAAAGAAAAGATATTTCCGAAAATACAAGAAGAATAAAACAATTGAAAACGGAATCCTCTTTAGGAAAGCTAGGGCCAGAGCCCGCTTATAATAAAAAACAACAAGACTTCAATCCTGGAACAATTTTACATCTTCAATAACTAGACAAACCCCCTCCTCTTTGTTATGGCAAAAAATCAAGTCCATTAGTGGCGCACCGATGAACTCCACCCCATTCATGGTAATGGACTTAAAACGGTAATAAATACTCACAACCTCAAGACATCAGCAATTTACTTGCTGTATCCTTTGCTAAGAATTCCAGCAACTCCAACTATGATCCAGAGCTTTTTAAAACTCTTGAAACGAAATTTTTGTCTTTTTATTAAATTAATGTCTCAAGACCTTATTTCTTCATTGGTAGGTTCCAACGATGACCATTATAACAGAATTTTCAACTTGGACGTACTTCTGTATGTGTTGAAGAAAAGTAACAACTCGGCTACGGGCCCTGACAACGACCCCAACAGTTTTCTTCAAAAACATACCAGTGAATGCCCTGGAACACCTTCTTCAGATATATAATGTTATATGGTCAACTCAGACCTTTTCGGACCAATGGAAAGAAGCTATAGTTATACCTATTCTTAAGCCTAATGACAGATGCAATCCATCTAGTTATCGCTCCATATCTTTAACGTGCAATCTTTGTAAACTTCTTGAGAAGATGGTATGCAACCGTTTAAGATGGTTACTAGAATCAAAAAGCCTCTTGTCTCCTTTCCAAAGTGGATTCAGAACTTTTCGCTCCTCCAATGACCACTTAGTCGGAATTGATTCAGAAATCTGTGATGCACTTAGCATGCACCACCATTCGATGGTCGTTTCGCTTGATCTCGAGAAGGCCTACGAAATGGTTCAAAAATCCAGACTTCTATCTATCATTTCTACATTGCCAATCAATGGGAATATGTTTGCTTTCATTAAGAACTTCATTGAACACAGATTTATCCAGGTCCGAATTCGAGATAAGACGTCACAGCACGTTGAGATGTCAAATGGCCTTCCTCAAGAATCAGTGTTAAGTGTGATATTATTTCTCATTGCCATAAAATAAGTGAGTAATATTGTAAAAACCTCAGTAAAAATATTTCTGGTTGCTGATGATATCACCCTCCTCTGTAGCGGCAAAGATATTAATCTAATCACAACTATTATGCAAGAAACCCTCAATACAATTAATGAATGGTCGAAATCGTCAGGATTCATCTTGTCAAAAACGAAATCAGAATTTATGGTTTTATCGAGATCTCGAAAAGTTTTGAACCAGTCTTCAGTAGTCTTGAAAATTGGTGACCATAATCTAAGAAGAACAAATACCAGCAACATTTTGGGTTTAACATTCGACCATAAGCATTCGTGGAAATTCCACATTTCTACTCTCAAAGCTGATTGCTGTTAGACTCAACATAATCAAAATGTTATCTTCACACAAGTGGGGATCAGACGCTACTTCCCTAATCAATTTTTACAAGTCGTTGATACAACCAAAGTTAGATTATGGAGTAGTAGCTTATAGTTCAGCCAGCAACCACTTACTAAAAACTTTGGACCCTATAATCAACTCTGCATGCCGCCTAAGTTTGGGTGCCTTCAGGACCAGCCCATGTACTAGCCTACTAGTTGAAGCGGGCCTCCTTCCTTTAGACCTCCGTAGAAAGTTCCTGTGCTTAAAATTTGCTTACTCGACTCATTGTTGTCCCCCTAATCCCACACTTACTTATATCTGTAAACCTCTCCAAGTCCCTCCACTATGCAAATCATCCTAACTATTCTAAACCGCTAAGTATTAGACTTGCTAAGTACCGGGATGAACTTGGCATTGAGTCTCATGATATCATAAAGAGAAAACTCAACCCTCTTCCCCCTTAGGAACATTTCTCTTTGCCAATCGATACGGAAGCTGCCAAATTTACAAATCCTGATACCCCAAAACATATCATTAAGCAACTAATCTTGGAGTTCCAGTACAAATTTGCTAATCATAGCCAATTTTTCACGGATGGATCCAAGCAACAATCAAGATTTAGTGGAGCTGTTATTTCCATTATCCCACCCCTTATGAATCTTTATCGCCTCCCGGATTTCTATTCCATATTCTCATGTGAAGCTTGGGCTATTATCAAAGCTATTGATATTAGCATCCTAAGACCATGTAACCCAGATATTATTATTTTTTCTGACTCACTAGCAGTTCTATCCTCCATTCGAAACCGACATTCCTTAAATCCACTGGTCCATGAAATCCAAGAAAAGCTTTATCACTCCTTCCTTAAAGGATATCGCGTTACAATAGCTTGGCTTCCTTCTCATATAGGCATCCAGGGCAATGAAGAAGCGGATGCAGCTGCGAAGGCAGCAATCTCTCTCCCCGAAATTGATACTGAAGCTGGCGATACACTCCCCGACTTTAAAAACTACCTCTTACTTGCAGTTAAGAAGCTTTGGGACCGGAACTGGAAAATGTTGCCTTCCAAATTACAAGCAGTTAGGAAGAATATCGAGGAATCCCCCATCACTTCCATTAGACTTAGCAGAAGACATCAGGTGGTTATAACCAGACTCCGTATAGGACATTTTAAACTCAGTAACAGTTACCTAATTAAAAAGGCTGCTCCTGATCCTTGCCCAAATTGCGGACTCCCAGTTTCCACGAAGCATATTATAGTTTATTGCCACGTGATGGCGACTGTGAGAACAAACCTTAACATCAATGATAATCTCTATTGTATATTAAATTCTTATCCCGGTCAAAAGAAAATTATAGAACTCCTCGCCAAATTTAATATGCTAAATAGTATTTAGCTAAAGACTATACACTGTCTGCCCTATGTACAACATCTAGATTTAGGATTTGTGTATGTGTATCCCATGAAAATGTGTAACTAGTATGTAAATTTGTAAATACTGTATTTTTGTAACTGTGGTCGCCAATGACCTAGCTGTTTATAAGGCGACCTTAAATAAATAATTAAAAAAATATTTAGAATTTTTTTCAATTGACACGATGCTTATTTTTCGTTTTTCTGCAATATATATTTTTATTATATTTGTGATTTAAAAACACCTTTTTTTAGTATTATTTTGATTCTGGGGCCCCAAATATCTTGGCCCAAATCAACCTTTTGCAATATTGGAGAAAATTGAACTCTTTCGCATTGTAGAGAATTTCGAGGAAAAATTTTCCATAGTTTTCGAAAAAAATTGGTTTGAACGTTTCAGGAAATTTGCTAATTTATTTCCATTATACTCAACGATTGCGGAGAACTTATGGACATTTAAAAAAACATTAGAGATACTTTGAAGCTTATGTGTTAAGAAACGCATTAAACAATAAAATACATCTATAATGTAAATTTTTACGTGAGAGACAATTAAAAAATTAATTTTTGTAATTTTTGAAAAAACAAAAGGATAGAGTAATAAGGCGTTTATATCATCGTATAGGGTGCATATAACACTACTCCCACCAAAAATTTGAAGACAAATTTGAAGCCTTTTTTTAGAAAATCTTGTTTTCGTTATTTTTTAACACAAGGTGGCTCAGAGCAGCAATTGATGCCAGTGCAGTGCCTCTGACCTAGCGGTCCTGGGACTCGATACTCGACGGTAGCAAGATTTTCGGCATTAGCCAGTCAGGTCGAATTCAACCATCGTTGCATTGGGAGAATCTCGGTAGTTTCCGTCCATGCCCAGTCATTAGAACGTAATATGAACTTACCAGTGAAATGGGGCATTGTTTTTCTGATCGTCCTGATCTCGGGTGCTTTTATCTACTTCGTTAGTGTTTTAGGGTTTTATTAGTTGTCGTACACTGTGAAGGAATTCGAAGATTAAGTAGTCTATCTTCAACAAAAGTTTCATGTTTCATATACATTTGAAGATAAGCTTTTCATTGATTGAAAATGTTTGCTTTTGATTGTGAAACGAAAATTCTTTCTGAGAATTTGCTAACTTGCTTCCAAATATTTTGGAATCATTGGGACATAAAAAAGGAACTAATTGTGTTTAATAGAATTGCAACATTTCACGATAAAACTCGTAGGTCTGCGGGGCCCCTTTCGAAATTTTCAGCGGGAACACTCCCCTCTTTCCTGTGCGTACGCTTGTACGTAGGAGAGGAAGAGGACTTCTGTAAGAGTTATTTAAAAATTTGCCACTGCAACAGGACGGGTCCAGTCTTCAATATATTTAGTAATGTGGGATGTTTAGTAGTACTTACAGGTTTTTCTTATAAATCTATGAACGTCAATTCAACGTTAATACGACAGCTTCCAAACGTCACGCATTATTTTAGACGAGAAAATGAAATAAACGTATCATTTTATGAATTTAAATCATTTAGAATCTAAGTTATGTGCTGATCAAGCGCGATGTGCGGGTGTGTATCGCGATGTATCACATCGCGATGATATAAAAATCTCAGAAAAGGACAAACAAGAATATTGCGCCGATCCGGTGGCCACGATCGGTGAGGCAGTAGTGTCGTAGCGATATCGAACTGAAGAATCGCGGGTTCGAGTCCCGCCTCGGGCATCGTTGTATTTGTGTTCGTCCTTTCACCACTTATCATCACCATATCGTTTCATCTCCACAGTTACCATAACGTTATCTCCAATAGTGGTCGCTAATGACCTAGTTGTTGATTCGACCTTCAATAACAAAAAAAAAAATTAAAAAATATAAAAAAAATTCGCGCAGCACAGCGAGCTGCTGCACGTGTCCCAAATGGAGCGCTCTAGTTGCTTAGCTTAGCAAGAGACAAGGGTAAAACCAGGCCGGCTGTCAATTGTACGCCGGGGCGCCCGCGACGCGGCCGGGAGTACGGGGATTTACGACAGAGGCGAAGCCGCAGTGCTGGAGTACCCGACGAGGACTGTAATACAAAGAGCGTCACTCACAGACAGACGGAGAGACAGCTACTGAGCGCAGAGGAGAAGCATTAAATAATCGCTTGAAGGGTAGAAGAATGGGGAAGAAGGATTGGACCCTCGTCACCGTCTCGCTAATTCCATGAAAAGCATAGCGATGAGCGAGGCTTCGATGGAAAGCGGTCCCCGTAAATCTTGTCAAGCATGTGCTGCGGCCAAGACCGTTGGCCTAAAGAACAAGTAGCCAATAGGAGGCAAAGGGCTACGTTTGTTAAAAATAATTATGATCATTGGCTGATCTCGTTAAGGGCGCGGATACGCAATAGGAACAGGAGAGGGGGCGCGAGCCGAGGTGTTGAGATCAAAGACATTGGAAATAAACTAGACTCACTGAGAGCGCTGCCGTCGCGGAATAATTTGAAGAGGTTGCCCGCCGCCATTGTAGTAGAAGAAAGTGCTCAGAACGTGGATAGAGAGTATCCTTTGGTAGTTTAAATAATTATTAACAAAAGATGAATAATAAGATTCTCCCTATTCATATGAGGTTTTTTGTTGAGAAAAACTAATAACGTTTCTTGCAAATGCTGAGAAGTTCTAAGGGGTACACACAAATCTGGACTGGTTGGAATCCACTGAGCTATATAATCAACTAATAATCTATTTGTGTAGTAACTGAAAATATTTAAAAAGGTTTTATAGAAAAATAATTCGGAATACAGAAATATTAAACATATTTATTCAGAAAAATGTACAAGAAATCCGGATAAGCATTTGTTTTTGTCTCCCCCATGACAAGGAAGGCAAGGAATAAGTCATTGTCTGTTCTATATTTCATTCAGTTGAATTCGAGAAGGGAAAAAATAAACTTGAACAATTGGTAGGCCACTTTTTATCAAATATATTCATAATCTACTATCTTCTGTCTTTGTTTTATAATTCGATTTCTTTGTCCAAATTTATTTTAGACAGTCATATTTGTACTTATTGAAAGCCAAAAGGTTAATAAAAAAACATAGATTTTGGTATTTTATTAAATGTAGTGGGCAACTTTCTGAAACACTAATACTCTTGACGTTCCAAGAAGCATTCTTCCTCTTCAGGAGTCTATTTGATGTAAACAGACATTCTCATTAGCTAAATTACAATTTTTTAACATTTAGAATGTAAGTAAAAGAAATTGACCAAAATAAATTACATTTTTCTTCTTTTTATATTTTAAGTAAAGGAAATTTTTATATATATATATATATATATATATATATATATATATATATATATATATATATATATATCATAATAATTATGTACAGTACTGGAAACATAAATTGATCGCGGCCGTCTGCGGCTAAGTTCAGCTTTTGCACGGCTTAGACCCCTTGTCATGACGAAACGTCGCAGGCGGAGCCTCACAAACCATCGTAGCCAATCTCAACGCAGGGGGGAGTGCCCTAACAAAATTACGTCGTACAAAATGGCGGGCGCCGCCAGTTCAGATGTGGAAGTATTTTTAAATGAAAAATACATGAAAGAAACACTTCAATGAACATGAAAGTAAATTCATTGAAATATATATGAACTCATAGCACTTAACCACTGTTAACACAATTCTTTTTGAAGAAATTACATTGATATCAGATAAAATAACACTAATTTTAGAACAATTACGTTCTTATAGATATTTAAATTCCAATATTCTTGTCCAAACGCAATTTATGAACTTTATCAAATGACCAGTTTACTACAGAATTTTGCGATAAGAAAAACGATTATAATTGCATATTTTCAATTGTTCATGTGTATATTACATTTGCAAAAATGCAAAATACTGTCTTTCTCGAATCGTTAGGACTTCTAGGGAACCATTTCAATAAAAGAAAGTAAAATTCAAAGACCAGCTGTATATTTATCATTAAAGTAACAATTAAACTAGATATTAAGCAATTAATTTGCATCTCATGTCAAAATTGTTATTTTGCTATCATCAAATCAGGGGCAATTTGGGGACACTCCCCGGCAGGAATAGCGCACATTTCGGAATTGTTTATAAAATTGTTAATTGTTGCAAAATTGTTAATTCGCAGTTTTTGGTTCTGGGACACCAGAAAACCCTTCCCACTTTAGAATTGCAAAATTTGGAAATTGTTTATAAATTTTTAAATTTTACAAAAAAACATATTGCTATTTTAAAATTGCCTTTAAACGAGATGTAAAATTCCGCAATCAGATTAGCGCTTCCTTTCGTTTTCGAGATACGTAAGTGTTTATAAGAAATTAGCATGTCATGGCAACTATTTTTTTGGCAGTTCCCACGTTCTACAAGCCGTTTTGCAACGGCTCCCTTAGTTTCTCCGGCAAATACATTTGAAGTTCCTAACGGGGTGGAGGGGACAAGCGTCCACAACGCTTGCATTAATTGCCACGAAAATTGTTGCTGGTTAGATATTCCTGGTTTTCAGCTCCTTAATTTTTAATTTTATTCTAAATACTTTAAGTTCCATTTGTTTAACAATTACAGCATAAATTTTAAAATACTACTCGAGTCGGCTACCGAACAATCTTCAACTTGGGAGCAAGAAAGAGTCATCAATTGGCTTCCAGAAATACCTCCCGGTGAAAATTGCGTCCTTCCTCCACACGTTTCAAGGCGAAATAGGCTGAGCTTGTAAGCGTAAATCGTAACACTCGCTTTCCCTCGAGAAAGCCTTTATCCACCTTCTTAGGAAGCCAATTCTTTACATATAAAATTGTGGAAAATTTTTCAAATTAAATATACAAGAAAACAATAATTTTGCATTAATTGTCTTGACGTATACATATAGACATTAAAGCTTCCGGCTCCTCAGTATTCACACGTTCCAAATACGAAATACATTGTTATAACATTCACAATTTCATTCTAACCAGTAAGTCTGCTGCCTTTAGAAGCATATAGCATCAGCATGGAATATGCGAAAAAGTAATAATACTATTATAATATTGTATTGACATATGTTTATTTATGGACATTTGTAATTGAAGGAATGTGAACTTACGTATGCAGTTAAGTAAATTTCAATGAAGGTGCAAAGTTTGCAAATAAACATGTTTTTAAAATTCAATTATTCCAAGTTCAGAACAATTCCTAGACGCATTCTTTTCCATTCGACACTAACACGCCAATGATTTTTGACAGTTCTCGCCTGGACGCCGTGGTGTGCGGATCGTGTCCGCCGCTCCGTAGCCTTACCTTGCTCGACAGTGAACGCGCCAAGATAAGGAGAGGCCAAGCGATAACAACTTGTGTTTCGTGTTGAACATTTAAATTGTGCACAGGAACAGTGTTATTATCTATAACAATTCAGCAAAGACAACAAATTTTGTGATCCATTCAATATTGCAGTGTATTAGAGGCACGTCAACATGTAGTGAGAACGTCGTAGCTGCCAATACCCGGTCAGCTACATCTCTCAACACAATGTCAACAGAAGAATCAACAAGCAGCGGCAGCCACAGCATGGATCAAGATTCATCTTTTCCCGTGGACCTGACCCAAAATTCATGGCAAACGTACAAACCAGCTCGACCAAAACGACCGAACTCAGACGACCTCGACCCGGAAGAAAATAGAAGGGTAAGGCAAAAGACAGCGTCTAGCGATAATAATGTTAATATTATTACTGTGCCCACGCACAATAAGTTTGCTGTACTCAGTGCAGACGATACAGTAGAAAATACTGAGGAAACTTCCTCGAAAACCACAGTACCGCCTATATTTGTTCCAAATGTTAATAATGTCCCGGCCATGGTAAAGTTCATAGAAGAAGCTTTAAGAACTGAAGATTTCGAGATAAAATCTCTGTCAAATGACAAAATCAAAATAGCACCAAAAACTCCAGATGCTTACAGAGCAGTTGTAAAGCATTTATCAAGCCACAAACACGTTTACTATACGTATCAATTGAAACAAGAACGTGCGTATAGAGTTGTTTTACGTCATATACATCATACTGTAGACGTCAAAGATATCAAAGCTGCGCTTTTGGAAGAGGGGCATAAAGTAAGAAATATAATAAATGTCCGCCATAGGGTAACGAAGTTACCTCTCCCTTTGTTCTTCATAGACCTTGAACCCAATTCTAATAACAAAGAAATATTTGAAATTAACCGACTGCTAAATTGTGTTGTTGCATTTGAACCACCGCGTATGAAGCGACGAGACATAGTTCAATGTAAAAATTGCCAAAGATACGAACATACCAGAACCTACTGTGCGTACCCATTTCGGTGTGTTAAGTGTGGAAGAGAACACGCTCCAGACAAATGTGAAAAAGAAAGGCAAAGTGAAGCAACATGTGCTCTGTGTGAAGGCAATCATCCTGCAAACTATAAAGGTTGTAAAGTATACCAGGAAATACTAAAAAAGAAAGGCTATTATAAACTTAATAAACAAAGAAGTAATTTTCAAAAAGAGATGACAATGAAGGCACAAAATAACGATAGTGAAAATATTTACCATGAAGTAAACAAAAGACGTTCACAAGCTAACGAAAGAACGTGGGCCGATATTGCTCGGTCAAAGCGCACAGAACCTCAATATCCTGATGAGAACCACTCTATTCTGAGCATTATCCAGCACTCATTTGAAAGATTTGAAAATGTTCTGCTACAACAAATCCAGCAAATAAATGCTCTCCTAAATCTAGTATCAACATTAGTGACTAAATTATCCAATGTGTAATTTTTTTCGAATTGCAGCATGGAATGCCAAAGGCTTGGCGCAACATCGCCAAGAACTCGAAATATTTCTTTCGCAGAACAAAATTGACATCATACTAATATCAGAAACACATTTTACAGTCAAGAATTACTTCAAATTAAAAAACTATATAATATATGATACCAAACACCCTGACGGTCATGCACACGGAGGCACTGCTTATCCTCGTTAGAAAAAATATAAAACATCATGAAGAAAAAGAGTTTCAAGACATCGATCTGCAAGCTACTACTATAACAATCACTGACTGGCGTGGACCTCTTACAGTAAGTGCTCTCTATTGTCCACCAAGATTCAATATTAATAAAGCACGCTTTGAAACCTACTTTAACAACTTAGGCTCGAGATTTATAGCAGGAGGAGACTTTAATGCAAAGCATACACAGTGGGGATCAAGGCTCATCACTACAAGAGGACGAGAACTTCAGAAAGCAGTAACATCACTTCAGCTTGAAACCATCTCTACAGGAGAACCAACGTATTGGCCTACAGATCCAAACAAAATTCCAGACTTACTAGATTTTTTCGTCGCCAAAGGTATATCATCTGGTTACTACTCCATAGAAGCATCCCATGAACTATCATCTGACCATACTCCTGTTATTGTCACTATTAGTAATACAATATTACAACGACCCGCTCCCGTCATACTTGTAAATAGAAATACCAATTGGAACGTGTACCGAAACTGGATCTCCCACAACGCCCAAATTCGAATGCCATTAAAATCTGCTGATGACATTGATGAAGCAACTGAGTATGTCACGCAAAGCATACAAACTGCAGCATGGCATGCAACATCTCAACGAACTTCCGTTAAAAATTGCACAATGTGGCCTGCGGAAGTCATCAACAAAGTCAATGAGAAAAGAAGGTTAAGAAGAATATGGCAAACTTCAAGACTACCAGGAGATAAAACCAACTATAATAGAGCCACTAGACAACTCAGCAGGCTTCTAAAGAACTTCAGAAATAACAAGTTTCAAAATTACATCTCCAGCCTTTCCCCGACAGAAGCTACAGATTACTCCCTATTTAAAGCCACACAATACTTAAAGCACCCAATCAAACCTGAACCCCCAATTCGAGACAAAAATAGTAAATGGGCCAGAAGTGCTACAGAAAAAATTCAAGTATTCACACACCATTTCGCTAACGTTTTTCAGAGCTTCCCGCCTACGAATATGAGAGATGAAGAGGAAATCGAAGAATATCTAGATTCACCAGCACAAATCCCTATAAATTTCCTATAAAGTTTATTACAACTAAAGAATTATGTAAAGTAATACAGAAGGACCTGCCTTGCAGAAAAGCACCGGGCTATGACCTCATCACTGCACAGTTGATAAAAGAACTACCACGCAAAGGGATTGCACTAATCACAGCACTCTTCAATGGGATAATTCGCACTGGACATTACCCCGCCCAATGGAAGGTTGCCCAAATTCTGCTATTCCTTAAACCAGGCAAATCCCCACACGAAGCGTCATCATATGGTCCTATAAGTCTACTTCCAGTTTTATCTAAGGTATTTGAGAAACTTCTCCTAGCAAGACTGCGACCTCACATCCGTAACATCGTTCCCGACCATCAGTTTGGATTTCGCCAGCAGCACTCCACCATCGAACAAATAAACAGGATCACATCATATATAGAGAACAACTTCCAAAACAAGCAATACTGTTCTGCTGCCTTTCTTGATGTCACGCAAGCCTTCGATAAGGTATGGCATAAGGGTCTCCTGTACAAATTAAAACTCTATCTACCACATTCCTTCCTGGATATTTTCAAATCTTATCTTACGGATCGACAGTTCCAAATCAAATATCAAAACGAACTCTCAGACCTTTATCCTATTCAATCTGGGGTACCACAAGGTAGCGTACTTGGTCCAGTGCTTTACTGTTATATACAGCGGATATTCCTGAAACAGAAAACACAGTAATTGCGACATTTGCTGATGATACAGCCATTTTAGCTTCAGACCCTGATCCTAGAAGAGCATCGGACAACCTGCAAGACCATCTCATCGCACTCGAAGAATGGTTTAAGAAGTGGAGAATAAAAGTAAATGAGAACAAGTCAGCTCACATTACATTTACTCTCAGGAAAGAAACGTGCGCGCCAGTAGAAATCAACAGAAAAACAATACCGCAAACCGATTGCGTAAAATATCTAGGTCTTCACTTGGATAGACGTCTCACCTGGAAAAAGCATATACAAGTCAAGAAACAACAGCTCCAACTGCAAACAAGGAAACTCTACTGGCTCATTGGCTACAGATCCAAGCTGTCCCTGGAAAATAAATTGCTAATTTATAAACCCATCCTAGTTCCTGTATGGACATATGGAATCCAAATCTGGGGCACAGCCAGCAGAACAAACATATCAATTCTTCAAAGATTCCAGTCAAAAATTTTAAGAGTCATCTCATCAGCACCTTGGTACATATCTAATGCAGCACTCCATCGAGACCTCAGTATTCAAACAATTCAAGAGAAGATACAAGAAATTAGCCTAAACTACAATAAACGCCTGGAAACCCATCCAAATCATCTAGCCCTAAACCTTTTAGACAATAGCCAAGAAATATCTCGCCTCATTAGAACCTCCCCTTTGCAACTTCCTTACCGCTTTAGTATTTGACATTGACATACCCAACACAAAAATTATTCTCCGTTTTGTGTTATTATTATTCTAATATTTTCTTTTTCTCTTTTCTGTTATAGTCCTTATGTATTGATCCTGGAAAGCACCAATGGGGGACTTTTCCGTAAATTATTGTTTCTTTGATTATTGTATTTTATTGTGAATTATCATATTTACTTATTATTTCGAAATGAAATAGATTGTAAATTTTCATTGTGTAAATAAAAATAAAAGATTTTTGACACTACCCTCTGAATCGAAGTGGATTGTTTGAGGTCATCGCTAATCGCGTCAAAATCATGGAAGTTTACACGTCTTCGAAATACGTATACGCCGAGGTCATCTTCATGAAACACAGAAAATCTCATATGAAAGAATCAGTCGTCATTTCAACAATGAAGCTACTACGGCATAATAATCATAATATCCTCAATTTCGTTTACTTATTGTGTTCTTTCGAGCGTGCTCCGTGTCTCTGAGTAGCAAACATTAACATAATCGTTAAAATTAAAAGTAACGATTTAGGATGAAAATTTAGGATGAAGAAGTTCACATCTCCTTATAATTGTTTGTAGAAAGTCATATCAGGTTAGTATTATTGTCAATAAAATTGTAGTTTTATTTAATTTGAAATAATTGCTTGGATATTTTGAAATAATTGCTTGGATATTTAAGAAAATATAGCTACCCGAAGTTGACGCTATGAAAAGTAAACATTTCGAGGTTTCCACTACGAGACGTATTTAGTCATCCCTATTCATTCGCTTAGTATACAGCAATCGCTTTCATTTATCATCGATCAAGTTACATAGGGTTTCTAATGTTTATATGATACCGGGTGTCCCACCAAATATGGACCACCCCCATAACTTCTAAACGGTTCAGGGTATCGAGTTGCAGTTTTCGCTGAACAATGCAAAATCTTGGGGCAGGTAACATGCTGGTAGAGGAATTCTCTATAATAGTTTTAGTTTTCGAGAAATTTAATCATCTCTGATTTTTTAAATTGAATTATATATTTTTTCATCAGCAATGTTATCATCATGAATATTGGAATAAAATAATTTATCATATGTTAGTATTTTAAGAGTAATTTGAGTATAAAATTAGATTTTTTGGCATCAGATTTTCAAGTAAACGGGTAGCCTTTGCAACAGTCGCCGTTTTGGGAAGGTGGCCTTCGCGACGTTGATACTGTTTTGTGAAGAGAGGAGTGTGAGAGAGATGACCGTGTAGGATGAAGGTGTAATTGCAGCAATTCATGATCTTGACATGAAAAACATATGAACAAACATCAATTTTAACGATCTGAATGAGAATTTTTTCCCAGTTGTTCATCTGAGTTGAACTTTTCTTCTTCTGAAATTCCAAATCAACGATAATCGAAAAGAACGAAATAAAAATATTGTAGCGAAAACGATAATAATAATAAAATTAAAATTTGCTATTCTGGCAGTTTTCTGTGTACTATTCGTTACTTCTGTGAACGTTGTCTGAAGAATACACTGCGTTAGACGAAAGATAATTATATACATATTTCTTTCTTAATGTAATCTGCTCTTCATTATTAGTCTTTCAAATCATCTCATGTGCACGTTTCTTAAAATATGAGTGTTTTTCGCAAAAGTTTGAGTTATATAGTGACAATATATATGTTTTCGAACACCACCAATACACATGCTGGAGATTTATTTCCAAGTGCAATCGTTTTAAATACTAAATTTTAAAATACGTTTTATTTAGAATTTTGTCTGAAATAAACAGCTTTTGCGATTTTTCGAAAGAATTTTCTGGCATCAAGAACATTGTAATATTCAAAACACTACATAAGTGACCTGCCCAAGGCCAATATCGTAGCGTATTTGGTTGGGTGGCTTCTTCTTGTGCTGAAGATCTCGGGTTCAAATCCTAGCCTGCACTACTCATTTTTTATTCTGTACATTAGAGTATGTATCTGACAAATGACTTTGAAATCAGTTATAGACGTGGAATTTTATATATCGTTTTGCTTTTCAATTATTATATATTTTTTGTCTCTCAGCCGTGTCTCTGTCGTTTCCTTAAGGTTTATTAG
>BLKR01010654.1:0-49527 GCA_011170035.1 Teleogryllus occipitalis | reverse complement strand
CATGTATTGTATGTGAATTTTTTGAAATGAGCTGTTGATACTGTCACCTGATGAATATGATTTCTACGTCGAGTGTTATAGTAATAGACTTCGGCATTTTCTGAAAAAATATTCCCGCCTTTGAGCAAGTCATTTTTTACAAAAACCACTGATTCGTAAATAAAAAGACACGGTAATGGTAGAATTCCTAGATTAATGAAGAGAGGCTTACATGAATCACGTTGGTGGGATTTGGTTATTATTCGTACAATTCGTTTTTGTAATCTAAAAGTCTGGGAGCTATAAGATGTATTTCCCCAGAATATTGTGCCATATCTCAGGCGGGAATGAACATTCGCGAAGTATACACAACGAGCAGTATGAAGGCTGACTGAATTTGTAAGAATTCTGAACGCGTAGCATAATGAACTTAATTTTGTGTTCAATTCATTTAAATGGACGTTCCATTTAAGGTTTGACTGAATTGAGAGACCTAAAATTTTGTTGCCTTAACATCAGTCAATGGTACACTGTTCATTTTCAATGGAGCACAGAATTGTTTATTTGATATGGAAAACTGCATTAAAACCGTTTTCTTTTCGTTTACTATTAATTTGTTATTTCGGAACCAATTTGAAACATCTGATATTCTACTATTTACGGTTTCTTTATTGCAAAGGATGTTCGTATCATCTGCAAAGAGAACTGTTCTTCCGTTTCGAATCGTCGAGGGCATATCGTTTACGTAAAGTAGGAACAGAATAGGGCCTAAAATCGATCCTTGAGGAACTCCACATGCAATGGGCAAAGAGTCGGAAAGGTGCGTACGTAATGTTCCATCATTCCAGTAAGGTATTTCAACTCTCTGAGATCGTTGTTTAAGGTACGAACATAACCAATCTAGAGCAATGCCACGAATTCCATATGAAGGTAATTTTGAAAGTAAAATGTCATGATCAATGATGTCAAAAGCTTTTGAGAGATCTAAAAATAATCTAATAGGTGCCTCGTTTTGATCCAATGATGAGGCGACATCTTTAAGAAAAGAAAATATAGCTGTTTCCGTTGATTTTGATTTTCTAAATCCATGTTGGCAATCTGAAAGCGCGTCGTGTTTAGTGAGAAAGGTTTCCATTCGTACGTAAAAAAGTCTCTCTAATATTTTTGAAAAAACTGATAGAAGAGAAATGGGCCGATAATTTTGAATTTCATTTTTGTTGCCTTTTTTGAAAAGCGGCTTAATTTTAGCTGTTTTGAAAATATCTGGAAACGTTCCAGTGCATAAAGATGCATTAAATATGTGAGTTAACGGGTGTATAATGGCATACGCACAAGTCTTTAACAAGAATCCGGGAATTCATCTAAACCCGACGAATATTTATTTTTTAGTTTACCGATTATTTTGAGAATTTCATAGGAAAGCGTTTCGGAAACGAACATTGTGTCTAAAATTATGGGTGAAATGTCTGTTTTTGAATTTTGTGGCTGAAGACCCTTAGTGAGATCGGCAGCAATTCTCGAAAAGTATTGGTTAAAGAGATTAGCCACTGTTGCCGGATCGTTGACATTTATATCGTTATATTTTAAAACAACATTCTCTACGGGTTTTCTAGTTGATTTGGTAGTATTTTTATTATATTCCACATTGCTTTTGTTTTATTATTTGAGTTCAAAATATCCTGATCGTTTTTCATGATTTTAGCCTGCCTTATGACTTTTCGTAACAATGTTTTGTATTTTTTAAAGTAGATAAGGAAATCTTGAGATACGTCATGACGTTTAGAAATAAAGTAGAGAGTACGTTTATTTTTACACGATGTTCTAATTCCTTTTGTGATCCAAGTATTACTTTTTCGTGAAATGTTTAATTTTCTCTTTTTAATAGGAAAGCATGCGTTAAAGAGAAATGAAAGCTTTGAGAAAAATAAATTATATTTTTCATTTGTGTCAATAGCGTTATAAACTGCCTCCCATGATTCTTTCAGCAAGTAGTCCGTAAATAACTTTATGTTAACTGTAGTAAATGCTCTGCACATGCGTGTTTTATTTATTGTGTCAGTATTCATGTTATCAGTAATTGTAAGAATTTGTGCATCGTGGTCACTGTAACCGAGATTATTCGTTATTATTTCATATCTAGTTGTGGTTTTGTTAATTATAATTTGATCTATTGCTGTTTGTGATTTAAGAGTATTCCGTGTAGGTACGTTCACTGTAATATCTAAATTAAAAGAATGAATTAAATTGAGAAACTGCTCTTTTTCGTGGGATTCGCTCAGAAAATCAATATTTAAATCTCCACATACAACAATGGATTTAAAAGAGAGATTACTAATTTTGTTCAGAGTTATCTCTAGATTTTCTACGAAATTGAAATAATATAAAGCTTGCTTTGTTGGAGGTCTGTAGATGCAAAGTAAAATAATTTTGAGCGTAGTAAGATGTACAACTGTTATTTCAAAAACTTTTTCAACTGCATATAAATTGAATTCTGACAAGAAGGTAGAATCAATATTATTTCTTACATAAATACACGAACCTCCGTAAGCAGGGCCTTTATTTGATTCCCTTGCTCTACAATAAGATCCTGCAAGGTAAAAACTAGGAATTTGGAGTGTGTTTAGATCATTTTGAGATAACCAATGTTCTGTAAAGCAAAGAACATCTATTTGACTGAGATCACACTCTAATGCTGCCTCGATAAATTCAATTTTATTTGAAAGAGATTGCACATTATGATGCATTATTTGAATCTTTTGAATGTACCTACACGGATGCTTTTCTGCTGCATCTATTATTGCTGATACTACAATGCTGATATTACTGCTGATATTACAATTTTTGAGCGAAGAATTTGAAGAGGCTACTTAGGAATTTTGTGAAAGAGTATTTGTTGCATCTCAATTCAGGAGAATGAGGCATGATTTGAGGCAAGTAGCTTTAAATTAATATTAAAATCGATGAAATCCGCGAAAATGCTTTAAAAACGACGAAAGAAGAAAAAGAGACTTATAAATTGAAGAAAAATGCAAAAAAAGTCATATAAGAATGGGTCATTTCATTTTGTCATAACAAAATGAATTTCTATACTAAAAGGAATTTTTCTAAAGTGAAAAGAAAAAAATGACATTTTATTAAAATCCTCCCCTGGTAATGAGGAATGGGTAAGAAACAGTAAATTCGACGTGACACAGCTGTTGGGCGCTGTGTTCTTCCGCTCTCATCCAGTGTTTGAAGACTAATCTCACAAAATAACATGTGATTTGCGGCATTGACTAACTTTGTGAAATTAGATTATAAAGAGCATATCGAATGAAACAATTTTTTTCGCGGGCGAGTCGCCTAAAATGTTTTTCCATGGTTTTGACAGAAGCTCAGTTCAAGTGTCTTATGTACCCCCAAACGAAAGATACTTTTATTTTACATGTGCATGTGAGCTAGCAATTATTTTCTTCCTGAGATTAGGAAAAGGATATGATTTTGACTTCTTTATAAAATCACAAAAGAGAGAGTAAACCTTAAGGATAATCTGAACTACTTTTCAATTTTAATAATACCAAAGAGATGTACTATTTCTTTCTCTAGATCAATGCTGGTTAGTTTAATTATAAATTGCAATTCAAATTACCAACTCGGATGGTCGACGATGATAGTGGCGCTCATTTTCACGCTCATGCTCACGGTACTTCACCGTCGTTCTACTAATACGAGGGTTGGGACAGAAGTCATGGAAGCATTTTTTTAAAGAAATATTCTTGGATCACACAATTGTATTTGTCACGTGAAAGAAATGTACTTCTGTATGTTCACAATAACAGTCTATTGTTTTTATAACTTGTAAGAGTTATTAAGTTTATAACTTGTAATCTAAATCGAAAGTATTATGTCAAGCACTGACAACCAAATATAAGCTTCTGGCAGAAGAGAAATTTCCCCTTTTACTTTCTCGCTACAGAGTAGAAAGTTATATAATGCTGTGCGAAAACACGGTAAATTTTCGGCAGAAAAAAAATTATTACAGGGCTCTGGTAACGACAAAGATAAATCCAGTTGTTAAATTTAGGGAAAAATTCTCTAATACGTGGTATAGTCAGAACCCTGGTTTTGTAGGTCTTTTATACCGAAAAATCGAATGACGACAAAACGTCTGTTTGTCAGTAAATTACGCTAGTGGCTACACCGTTCAGCCGATTTTCTCCAAAATTGATATTCCCCAATCGATCTGACTGATGTTACGGTCCCTTGTATTTGAAACCGATAATTTAATTTTGAGAAGTACTTTACATGTAGCCTCTGGGCAATTTTCAAAAAAATGGCTCCATCGTTTTTGATTCATTTTGTTGTTGGATAGTGTAAAGGACGTTTAAGAGAATGGTGCATATCTCGTTTTACTTGAAAACAGTGATTTTTCGAAAACTGCAAAAGCTCAACATATTTTTTGCGTCTTCCTACAATTACAATTATGCAGATAGAGATATTTTCCCTTAATGAAATCCATTCCTTAAACATAGATTTTGAAATAAGGTCATGTTACAAATTTTCGAAAATTTGAGTACTTTTCGTATAATTTTGCGCGAAAAGAGGACGAGAAAGTACGTGCTGTTTTCACACCATTAGTTTATGAATGCAAAGCCGAACCCGTCATAGAAAGTAATTAGTTGAAATATACTTCGACCTGCCATAAAAACGGGTAAAAGAATCCTGGCAAATAAACCAGACATTTTACCACATACATTATTGCAACAGAAATTATTCACCATATTTGAAAAACAAAGGTCCTTCTTTTCACAAAATTATTTCAAAAGTACAAAGATTAGTAAATGTTAAAACCTGGCAGATTATTCAAAGCCTCCTCAAACCTTGTACCTCGGGTGAGCAAAAATTATACATCACAATATATTTCAATACAATAAAACTGTTACCATCATCAGGGGCAGATCCACGAGGGAGGGCAGGACCCCCCCGCAAAAGGCCTAGAGTTCTTGTTTGTTACTTTCTTTAATTTGGCAAAATTGATTTAAATATTTTTTTATGTTAGCATTATGTAATTATTTAAAAAATTATTTTGTATAGTATGGGTGAAAACCAGACCTGTATAAGTGATATTTTATAAATTCTGAGAAAACTGTTTATTTAATTCAATATCACTGTAAAGTTGTGGTGCTTTGTTTCATCATTAAAACCACGGCATTTCAATTGATCATTAAAACCACAAAATTACATCGCCACTGAAATATAGCCTAAAATAAACATGATTTTTTCTGAATTTATAAAATGTCACTTATAGTATTCTGGTTTTCACCCATTTGTATCATTTATACACTATAAAAATAATATACAATGTAGTAACAAAAGTTTATTATTTAACACAAATCTACGATGACCCTCTCCAAAATTATAGGCTGGATCCACCCCTGATCATCGCCACCACCACCTTCACCACCACCACCATTATCACTACCACTACTACTACTACTACTATGACCACTTCCACCAATATGTTTATTGTTAATGTTTTGTTTATAAATATCGATAAATATGATTATAATTATGCACGCAATATTTTTAAATATTTTTGTATATAAATAAATATTTAGCCCTGTCAATGCACAATGTTCACTGTTGAAAATGAACAATAATTATAAACAATATTTATGAATCTCTAAAAGCCTAACACCTTTCTAACAGTTATTCTATACTCATGGCTAATTTACATTCTAACTTTTATAGCTTTAAATATTATTATGAATAAATGGATGCCCTATCAGTGTAATTCACATTGCAATGAAATCAGGTTTGATGTTATTTTCATTTTTAAATTTATTTGAACAATATTTTTCAAAACTTATCATTTTAACTCTTCAAGTTTAATAGGCCATACGGTTACAAGGAATGGTTACAAGGAATATGGTATGCTTAAAGGTCCCTCAAACCTTGAACCTTGGGTGAGATCTGTCCAAGAGAAATTAATAAATAATAATCATAATAATAGTAATAATAATAATAATAACAACAGTAATAAAGTTTATTTCACTACAATTGACTTATTGCCAGGGAGAAAGTGCACAGAGTTACAACGCATCAAAATAAATTACAATACTTACAATAAATCAATGATAATTTATTTCTAAATGTTTATAAATGCTACATATGTAAGAAAAATTCAAAATTAGTCAAGATTCAAACTATTTTGTAATATCTATTAAATAATAGCTATAGAGATATGCAATTTATGTTTTGAATATATTTGAGCCTTGATAATGAGACCAAATAAGGCTTTGGAAACCTTGGCTGTGATAGATAAATCAATCAATAAATCTGTAAAGAAAAAATACTGACTGTCTTTAATAAATCCTGGACCATTATCCTAAATGGAAATATCTGTTATGTTTAACTTAGGAAATGTGTACACTTAAATGTTATGTTGTGCACTTTTGTTTCTTGCATTATTCAATATAAGAATGTTAAAATGGAAAGAAATATTAATAATCATTGTTATTCTGTACAGTTTTGTAATAATAATCTCATACTTACTTAAATTTTAATTGTTATTCTGTACAGTTTTGTAATAATAATCTCATACTTACTTAAATTTTAATTGTCTGCTCTGTTCACATCTAAAAATGCCCACTGTCAACATTTAACTAATCTATACAAGTTAACACCTTTTTGTCTGCAATGCAAGTAAACTAATTTAACATTTGTTTCACTTTTTAGTTTGGTGATAGAAATATGTATTGGTGAAATATAGTTACTTTAACAGATACAATTATTCTTTTCAATTCAGATTGCTTTGTTGTACTAATGTTGAAACTCTATATCACACAATATTATATAATATAGTAATATCTCACAATATTACTACATAGTGAATGAAGACAATTTGGAATTAGTTGCCGATTGTCATGGAATATTAAAAGCATTTACAATTCAATAAAAATAGTAACAAAATAATCAACATGAATACCAAAAATATATCTTTAATACACATAATCTCCTTATAAATGTTCATTTGCATGAATCATATACCAAGGTAGTTTTGTAGGCAGTTTGCAAATTAATTTTGACCAGAAGGAAAATTAGGTAGCAAACAGTGATCAATTGCAGAAATTTGTAATATTAAATTTTAAAAATTGCTGATGGGAGACCAATGATTCAGTAACGACCTCCTTAAGTTTTTCGTTCCACACTTAATCGCCCTTTCGATTTTTTTTTTTTTTTTTTTTTAAATGAATTTGTTGGAATATTGGAAATATTTACATTCAATGCTTGAATTACATATTTTTTGGTTTGTTTTGTTGACTAACATCGTCCGTAGTGGCATTGAAGCCTGTTTTTGGAGTTCGCTCGTCTTGTCAGGTTCATTTCATACTAACCTGGTAGATAAGCGGGATAGACAGTAGCTATCGGGAGTTAGATTACTCGGTCTAAAATTGGACCTCTCCTTATCCTGGTTTATGGTGTTCCACCAGGGTAGCTCCCCTCGCCCCGCACCCGGCTGACCCATCGCTGCCGCCCAACACTCACCAAAATGCCAAATGGCCGCCGCTGTTACGCGGGCATATTTATTAAACTTTCAATTGTTCGTCTCTTACTCTATACGAAGCATGATCCCTGCGGCTTTGACCCTGAACTATATACGAGATCAACTGAATAGTTGTTCTACTAGAATGCAGCACTATCAATCTCGATCTAATAAAATACACGAGAAACAGTATTTGGGTTAAATCACGGCAGATAATGTATTATTAACCATGTATTATTGTAAGAGTTGGGTGTGGTTAAACATATTATAACTTTCTAAGATTGAACGAATCACTAGCATACATGAAACTATTGAACGAATTAAATAATTTATTCAATATTAAGGCCATTATTATTAGTTATACAAATTCATTTCGTAAAAGATCATGGACACAAAATTCCAATTATTCCAGAATTTTCTATTTATAATAAATTAATGGAAAATTTTCAGGTTGTATTCCATTGCACAAAATGTTCAAAATAAATATATGTCCTTGCCATGCCTCAAAAGTGAAAAAAATATTATAGTTCCAGAAACTGAGTAAGAGGTGTGTATAGAGGGCATTACCCGTTGCCCTCCACTTTCATTTCGAAACTCAAAGAGTAACAAAGTAAATGAGAGCGCCTTTCTTAGCAACTCAGGAAAAGAGGAAAGACGGATATAAACTGGCGCAGGTGCGTGTGTGTATAGGTGGGATGAGAGAAAATTTGCGTATGAGAAATTACCCTTGTATTCAGTTCAAGAAGAAACTATTAATGTTACAAAAGCACACACTTTCTCGCATTATTTCGAAACGTGTTATTTTAGAAAATTCAGAGAGTTCAACAGAAATAAGGCCTACACCATTGTTTTAAGCGTTGATTTTTCCATTCGCGGAAGAAAATTGAAGAAACATTAGGCGTATTTTTCGAGAATTTTTTAAAATAAATTGCATTACTTCAAGCACATATTACGCGAAAAATACTATCTTTTTCAAAGAATTGTACATGACATTTTGTAAAGAGCTAATTTCATAGAACAGATTCTGTTTAATGCAAGAATCTCAGTCTTTGATTTTGTAGTTTTGAAATGTTAAATTTTTAAAATTTTCGAAAATACAGTGAGTTAGCAGGAAATGGGATTAGCACCAATTTTACTTACCATCTTTCGATAGATCCGAGGAAATTTAAAGAAAAAAAGTGTCGTTTTTGAGAAAATAATTCTTTAAAATTTTTTTTAAATGTCCATATTTCACGCAAAATTACGCGAAAATTACTCATATTTTCGAAAAAATTGCGCATGACCTTATTTTAAAGAACAGATATCATTCAGGGAAAATCTCCATCTTAATTGTTGTAGTTGTAGGAAGACGCCGAAAAAATGGAACTTTCGCTATTTGCGAACAATCAGGGATTTCAATGAAAATGTTACTTGCACTTCTCTCTCAACCGTTGTTACGCTATCTGAGAACGCGGTTAAATAAAGATAAATATGGAGCCATTTTTGAGACAATTTAAAAAATGACAAAGTTTCATGTAAAGTACCCCATAAAATCAAAATATCCATTTCAAACTCAGAGGGCTTCGAAGTCATTTAAATCGTTTGGGGTGTATCAAATTTGGAGAAAATTGGCTGAACGGTTTAGGCTCTAGCGTTGCACGTAGACGGACAGACGGATGGACAGACAGGCGTTTTTCGGTCAATTGGTTTTTGGAATCAAGGGCCCACAAAACTTGAATTCTGATTTCACGTGTTAGAGGAAGTCATTTACTATATATATGAACACGATTTATTTACTTTTTTGTTACCAGGGCCCGGTATTGAGTCTTTTGTCGAAAATCTGTCGTTTTCCGGTGCACGATTACAATACATTCTCTTCTTACGAAGTAAAAGCGAGCTAAGAAAAATAAGTTCGTAATGACAGTTACCAAGCGAAGGAATATATGTTTGAGTGTATATAATATTAACAAGTTGTTCTCAAGCAACCCATACTTTTCACATTATTTGTAATGTCTGCACAATATTAAACTATTACATGAACCTACAAAAAGGTTTTCTACTAGCAAAAAATCTTCGTTCACGCCGAGTCTTCAACTCAGGTCCAACGAATTAGTTTTCCATAGGCTTTGCCGCCACAGAATGCAGGCAGCGAGCCATAACTGCAATCGCTGACACTAATGAACTAAATAACTGAAACTAATTTAATTTAATTTAATAAAATTTTAATTTAAAGACAAAATTTTCATCCGTTTATGAGAAAATGTGTTTTATAAATTGTATTAACTTCATGCAGAAATTAGGCGAAAACTACTAATTTTCTCAAAAAATGTTACATGTCCTTTCTTAAAGATTTAATGTTTGAGAACAGATATCGTTTAACAATCTCCAATATTGTCATTTTGCGATGTGCTGTTTTTGGGTGCAATTTTCGAACATTCAGAGAGTTCAACAAAAATGAGACCGGCGCCATTCTTTTAAGCGACCATTATTCTATACGGGCAAAAAATTAAAGAAAAAAAACGGAGCCGTTTTTGAGAAAAGGTTTTTAAAACTGCATTAACTTCAAACAAATTCTGCAAAACTGTTCGTTTTTTATTAAAAAGAGTATCTCCTTTTCTCAAGATCTGATTTATTAGAACAGATTTCATTTGAGACATTAATCATCTTCAATAGTGTACTTTTGCAATATTAATTTTTTGGAATTTTCGAAGATACAGTGTTTCCGGAAATGGAACCAGCGGTAGTGTTTTACTTTCTCTCCCTTACTTCGTAAAAAGACGAAATATTGTAATCATGCGCCGGCAAAAGGCGAAATTTCCACAGAAAAACTTATTGCAGGGGGCAGGTAACGAAAAAGTAAATAAATCATGTTTCTGTATGTAATAAATTACTTCCTCTAAGAGGTTGTACAGTCAGAATCAAGAAATAGAGCCAATTTTTAATTTTTTAAATATATTTTCTCAAAAACGGTTCAAAATATTGTCTTTAAATTTTCTCCTCTTTTGTGTAAGGGATGGTTAAAAGTGGCGTTAGACTCATTGCCGACTAACTCTCTGTATTTTCGAAAATTGCAATAAGTTAACATTTCAAAACTTCAAAATTGAAGATAGATTTTGGCCTTCAACAATATCTGTTCTAAAAAATCAGCTCTTTCAGAAATATCACGCATATTTGTTTTTTTTTTAAAAAGGAGTCTTCACATAATTTCTGGTTGAAATTAATGAAAATTAAAAAAAGGAACATTTTATCAAAAGCTTCTCCAATTTTTTTGTTTAAGTTTTTTTCCATATACAAAACAAGGGACACAAAAGAACGATGAAGGTCTCATTTTTGTTGAAGAGAATTTTCGAAAGAATTTTTTCTAAAATTGCGCATTGGAAATATTGGGTTGAAACAACTAGATTTTTAAGCGTCACGTCGGCCCAAGTTACAATGCCCTACCGTTTCCTTGGCATAGGGGTAAGGCGCGCGGGGATCTAACGTAGAAATTCTAAGTTCGAGTCTCGAAACAGAAAAAGCATCCTGGTTAAAAACAATTTTGTAGGTTCATATTGTAGCATATTATTTTATTTATTTAGTCACAAAACAGTAAAAACTGTATATGACGTATGGGGGAAAATATAATCTGCGTACGTTTTCTTGAGTTCCGGAATCCCAAGATTTTAAGGATAAATAGCTGAAAGATAAATGATAATAATAATAATGGTAAAATAATAATAATAATAATAATAATAATAATAATAATAATAATAATATTTAAAAAAGCATGAGATAAGCAACATTTAAAAAACTAGACATTTTCGTTCCCGAGTTGTAGAAAAACTATTTGCAACGATAAATGATCTGCAGATTTAATTTTTCTGCATTTGCTAACAATATAGTAACTTACACTTAGATCTACTCCTACAACTACAAGCAAAAGGAAAGGTCAACAAAACGTACGCATAGTGAAGTTACACTGATGTCCAGAAGCAAAACAAGGGGCCATTCCAGCATTTGCTTAATGGATCAGGAAAACTGGAAAAAAACCTGATCGAGATGGAGTCATTGACCGGAAGCTGAAGTACATTACTTGTTACAGGCATATTAAATCTTTTTAATCAAATTATATAATGTAAATGTAAACTATTGTGTTATATATCATTGTTTTGTTAAAATAAACATTACTTTTCTTTTTGATGATGAGCATAGTCTCTAATTGTATTAAAACAGTTATGCAGCAGAAAAGGTTTTACTTTTAACTTAAATTTGTGTAGCAACTTTAATTGTTTAATATCATCTGGCAATGTGTTGTAAAGTAACGTACCGGTACAGTGTGTGTGGATTTATTGTAGTGAACAGTTGATACTGACACTTGATGAATGTGTTTTCTGCGACGTGCATTGTAATTTAAATATCAGTATTGCATGAAAATATGTTCTCACCGTTAAGTAAGTCAGTTTTGACAAATATTACAGATTCGTAAATAAATAGGCAAGGCAATGGTAAGATTCCAAGCTTAATGAAAAGAGGGTTGCAGGGATCAGGTGGATGGCATTTTTTCATTATTCGAATAATTTTATTTTGTAATCTAAAGGTCTGGGCACCAAAGAATGAGCTTCCCAAGAATATTATGCCATATCTCAGGCGGGAATGTATTACATTTGCAAAATACACGCAACGAGCAAAATACGTAACATAATGAACTTAATTTAGTGTTTAATTCTGTTATGTGTACATCACATTTGAGGTTTTACTGAATTGAGAGACCTAGAAATTTTGTTACTTTAACATCAGCGAATTGCATATTGTTCATTAAATATATTGTTCGTATTGTATTGCATATTGTTCATTCATCAGCTAATTGCATATTGTTATTGCTGAGCAGTTACAGTTAATGCCAAAAAGTATGTGCTGTTGTAGAGCCAATAGTTTAGAACGTAATTTATTTAAGGCAAAAATGCCTGTGCATACGTCAATGGTCAACGCTAGGGCTTAAAACCGTTGAGCCAATTTTCTTGAAATTTGATATTCCCTGATCGATTTAAATGACACCGAGACCCGCTGAGTTTGAAACGGATATTTTGATTTTAGGGTGGTTCTTTTTATGAAGCCTCAACATTTTCAGTGTTTTCTGAAAAATGCCTCCAAATTTTTGGACTGACTTTTTCCCTCGGATAGTGTAAAGGTCGCTTAAAAGAAGAATGCAGGTCTATTTTTCGTTGAACCGTCCGAATTTTCGAAAATTACAAATTAAAAAATAATGCAAGAAACTGTGTGCTATTGTAGCACCACCATTCTCAGGGTGACTCGAAGCACTCACTTTAAGACTTTTCTTGGATTTACAAAGATACCAAAGCGACTTTGAGAAACTATATTACTTAGTCCGGGAAGTCAAGACGCGACCCAAACTCTGTACTTGTGATGGACGTGTCACGAAAAATTTACCTGCTTATAATTTTATTACGTAGAGGGAAGTTGATAGAGTTAAAACTTTGTGGTGCTACAACAAAACATACTATTTTGTTTTATTAGCAACGTTTACAAAATATAATATTGTAACTTCTAACATACTGACACTTCAAAAATCACAAACGTACAATTCGAAAAACAATATTTTTTTAAAGTTAAACCTTTTAAATGAAAATGGCATTGAGTATATTGTGCTCTATTTTTCCAAATGTAAAGAAAAAATCAAAACGAAAATATTCATTTAAACTGATATGCATCGGATCCCACCAGAGATCTAGCATAATATTCTTGGGAAATACATTTCGTAGCTCCCTGACTTTTAGATTACAAAAAAGAATTGTACGAATAATAACCAAATCCCACCCACATGGTTCTTGTAAGCCTCTTTTTATTAATCTAGGAATTTTACCTTTGTCTTGTCTGTTGATTTCCGAATCAGTGATTTTTGTCAAAAATGATTTGCTTAAGGGCGGGAATATATTTTCAGACAATGTCGATGTCTATTACTATAACACTCGACGTAGAAATCATATTCATCAGGTGACAGTATTACAAGCTCATTACAAAAAATCACATACAATACATGTACATTATTTTACAACACTTTGCCGGATGACATTAAACGATTAAATTCGATAGAAAAGTTCAAATCCAAGTGAAATCGTTTCTGCTGCATAACTGTTTCTATACAATTAGAGACTATACTGAGCATCACAAGGAAAGTAACATTAATTTTAACAGTGATATTTAATGTATTATTTACCATTGGACTGTATGATTCTAAACAATATGAAACAAGTATTGTATCGCAGCTTCTGTGTCAATGACCCCCATCTCGGTCAGGTTTTTCGTCCAGTTTCTCTGATCAATTGAGCAAAAGCTGAGATGGCCCCTTGTTTTGCTTCTGGACATAAATGTAAATTCATTATCTGTGCACGACTTCTAGAATTCAGTGGGAAATACAATTATTCAAATTATCGTTTCCATGTTGTCGCGGAAGAAAGTATTACTCCGAAGGACATACAACATTTATTGCTTATTTATCCTTGAAAATAGATTTTATTACATGAGAGCGTTTTTTAAATTAATTCAAAATTCAAGTAGTATATGAGTTAGTGTATGGATCACAGAATTTTGAAAACGTGCACAAAATTCACTTTTCCCCACAGCACGTCATACACAGTTTAAACATTTTTTTGACGTAAAATAAATAAATTAAAAAAGCGTTAATGCTGACGGACAGACAGATAGACAAACGTCTTACCGTGAATCAATTTGTTAGGTATTAAAGAACCACAAATCGCGAATTCTGTCTGCTGAACGAATTATTTGACACATTTTTGTTACCTCCATAGGAACAAGAATTATCCACTATTTCGCTACCAGGAAACCGCAATACGAGTTTTTCTGTAGAAAATTCGCTAATTTTCACTGTAGCATCACATTACTTTCTCTTTGCTTTGTAAAAACGTAGTAGATTGAAAAGTAACAACGGAACGATTAGAAATTTACTTAACATTCGGACCGGCTTAAAGACAACATCCGTATGCGTTATAGCTTCGCTGACTGGGATATCTTAGGGTTCTAATCCCGATATTGGCGAATTTGCGACAGTATAGCGAGAAAGCTGGGAGGACGAAAGTATTTGTAGCTGATAGTGTCTGGAGAAGAATTGTAGTAGAGGCTATTCTAATCGGTAGTTCGTGTGCTTTCTCAGCTCAATAGCAGATTAAATCCGAAGCAGAGCCCTAACAAAGTGGCCACGGACAGAACGCAATCTTCCCTGCCTCAACCTTGTCCTCTTCTCTTGCCTTACACACACACACACACACACACACACACACACACACACACACACACACACACACACACACACACTGATATTCATTTAACTACCACACATGCTGGGAGTCCAGTTAGAGTCTTAGAGTGTGTCCCACCTGGGGCGGATCCCCTCTGCTATTTGATCTATCCCCTCTGCTAAGACATCCGAAGGGGAGAGGTCTTCTCCCGCAAACAGACGCGTAGGTCTGCGCCGCATCTCACGTTTTAGCGAGTGAGGCACACAACCACCTCCCGGTTATAACACGTATTATATTCAAGGAATAATGACCAAAGTAGTTGACGCGCCTGGAAAAACTGAATACGTCTTAACAATGACTGGATTTCAGAACGTTTTCAATATAATTTATAGCGTAAAAGAAAAATACCGCACAACCATGCATTTACAAACCGCGTTTATAAAAATATTTGCATGATCAGGTTATCAATTTTTCAAGATTTCTTTCCATATTCCCACTTCCAATAATAATAATAATAACAATAATAATAATAATAACAACAATAATAATAACAATAATAACAATAATAATAATAATAACAATAATAATAATAATAATAACAATAATAATAAATCCCGTGTGGTGCCAGGGGTTATAGTAGAATAGCACCATGGGATCTCCCCCGTCGTTAGAGGCGACCTATCGGAGCCCCTGACAGCTGTCCCTACCTAGTTACTCCATCTTACATCTGTATCAATGACTCTGGAAGGCGGTAGGTGGATCGAGTAGCTTGTTGTCTTCCGTCACCTTTTCCAACCTATCCTATTATCTTATCCGCACTTTTCTCTACACCCCATCTCCCAAAGTCCAACCCTACGAGTGAGCAAGAAAAACCTTTGCCACGTGGGAGACAAGTAATGCTATGGAGAGTAGCAAACGTGGCACTGGCACACCCACAGCAGTACGGAAACTCGACTTAAAAGCCGTACGGACTCGGAAAAAGTCGCTGCCTGGGGAGCGCCAAGCCATCTTGGGAGCCACTCCTGGATGTGACGGCGAGCGAGCCGGTGGCGATCAGGAGCTGAACGGGCGGACCCTGGCTGGGCATCAGCCCGAAGGAATGACGCGCCCACGATCAACAACGTTCTCCAGCGGAACGCGTTTTTTTGGACAGTAGACCAGCAACCTGCAAAGAACGTTCCATTACTCAACTAATAAAATGGACTACAGAAATGAACGAACATGTAATCCGTTGCTTCATGAGTGTTACAGCCCAGGAAACTAATATGATGAATTACAGGAACCGAAAGCACAAACAATTTCCTTAAAATTCGCCCTGAATTTGTAGGAATCATTACCGAACAAAACCTTGTTGACAGGAAGAGAGCAATAATCAACACACACCTTTTGTCACAGCAAGAAATCAACTTCATCAAAACAGATACGCAGTTTAACTACAGTGATGAAAAATCTAATACCAGAAATTCTGTTGATAACCAAGGTACTCCAACAGAAACAAATGCAAATACGAACAACAGACCTGAGCCGCCAAATGATTTAAGATCAGCAGGCGAAAACGAGTTCCAGGCCCTGTTTATAAGTTTCTCTGGTACGAACGCTCGCTCGTGGCACATAGCGAAGTCGCTTGCTTTTCATCACTGAGGTCCGTGTTCGACTCCCGTCGAAACTCATGTGAAATTTGTTCCAACAAAACGAGTTTGGCTGCTTCTCAAGGGCTAGTCCAACCCCTGTGAAGTGTCCTAAACCATACCCCTATTCTTATTCCTTCCCAATTCTGGCCGCTGGGTAATGACGCAGGAGACGCGTACGCAGAGATGCTACCTGGCGATCCTCTTGACAACTGACTGCGACGTGACGTGACATGACTTAAAAGGTATTGGAGGATTCCTCCAGCGCAAATTAATGGAGGATTACTCCCCAGCACACAAAGCGCTCAACGCCCTTAAGGGGCTTGGAGACGCGTTGCGTCAATTTGTAGACGCAACAAATTAAAAAAAAACAAGAAAACGCCAGTGAAAAACAAAAGCTGCTGAAACCGAAAATGTCAAAGATATTTGGAATATCATACGCATTATTAATTATGATATATTGCGAACGCAGTTACAACATAGCAGAGCATTAGAAGATCTTCACCACATTGTGTACTGTGTTGTCTCTAAAGTTTTAAACATATTGGAACTATCTAAAGGAACATCGGATAATTCAACAAAATATGCAAACATAGAAAGCAAAGAAAAATTACCAACTGGCAAATAAGACTAGAAAACCACATTTCAAAATTGAGAGCGAAAACAGGAAGACTTATACAATATCAGAAGGGTGTTAACGCCAGAAAAGTAAGGAAATGAGTGGAAGAGATTATCACTCTAGTAAAATTGGAACAGCTGTCACATTTATTTTTTTATTTACTTTACGTCAAAAAAAAGTTAAAACTGCGTATGACGTGCTATGGGGAAAAGTGAATTGTCTGCACATTTTCAAAATTCTGTGATCCATACACTAAGTCATATACTACTTTTAAAACAAAAACACCTCCCATGTAATAAAATCTATTTTCAAGGATAACTAAGCTATAAATTTTGGTTCTTATCCATGTTCGGAATAATACTTCCTGCCGCGACAACATGAAAACATTAATTTGAATAATTGTATTTCCCACTGAATTCTACAAGACGTGCACAGAAAATGAAGTTACATTTATGTCCAGAAGCAAAACAAGGGGCCATCTCAGCATTTGCTCAATGGATCACGGAATCTGGACGAAAAACCTGATCGAGATGGGGGTCATTGACCCGGAGGCTGTAGTACAATAGTTGTTACAGGTTGTTTATACACATTTATACAGTCCAAATGGTAAATAATGCATTATGCATCATTGTTAAAATTAATATTACTTTTCTCGTGATGCTCAGTATAGTCTCTAATTGTATAGAAACAGTTATGCAGCAGAAACGATTTCACTTGGGATTTAAACTTTTCTATCGAATTTAATCGTTTAATGTCATCCGGCAAAGTGTTGTAAAATAATGTACATGTATTGTATGTGAATCTTTTGTATTGAGCTATTGATACTGTCACCTGATGAATATGATTTCTACGTCGAGTGTTATAGTAATAGACATCGGCATTTTCTGAAAATATATTCCCGCCCTTAAGCAAGTCATTTTTGACAAAAAACACTGATTCGTAAATAAACAGACAAGGTAATGGTAAAATTCCTAGATTAATGAAGAGAGGCTTACATGAATCACATGGGTGGGATTTGGTAATTATTCGTACAATTCGTTTTTGTAATCTAAAAGTCTGGGAGCTATAAGATGTATTTCCCCAGAATATTATGCCATATCTCAGGCGGGAGTGAACATTCGCGAAATATACACAACGAGCAGTATGAAAGCTGACTTAATTTGCAAGAATTCTGAACGCGTAGCATAATGAACTTAATTTTGTGTTCAATTCATTTAAATGGACATTCCATTTAAGGTTTGACTGAATTGAGAGACCTAAAAATTTTGTTGCCTTAACATCAGTCAATGGTACACCGTTCATTTTCAATGGAGCACAGAATTGTTTATTTGAAATTGAAAACTGCATCAAACCCGTTTTCTTTTCGTTTGCTATTAATTTTTTATTTCGGAACCAATTTGAAACATCTGATATTGTACTATTTACGTTTTTTTTTATTGCAAAGGATGTTTGTATCATCCGCAAAGAGAACCGTTCTTCCGTTTCGAATCGTCGAGGGCATTGTATGTTAACAGAGATCCTTGACAAACGCACTCAATAACTATCAGTGTATTCTAAAAGACTTCGAAGGTACAAAACTGTTACCATTCGGAAGAAACAAAATGTAGAGTTCCAAGACCAAAGACGATTCTACAGAAGACTAACAGCCATCAGTAATAAGATCAATGGAAATAACATCAGTGAAACCATCGCCCCGACTGATTACCGATTTATGGTTCGGAATGCGGGAGATACCTAAGCAACATGAAAATAGCACGATATTAAATGACGAAAGAGAGAGAATGAAAAGTCTTGAAGTGATGCCCTCATGCCTTTGGTACATCTTAGTGAGAATGATGTACGATAGTAATTATGAAAACATCAAATAGGAAGGCGTCCGTACCCGACCATTTACAAAAATGTTGGTACAAACAATTCCTAAGCATTCACAAAAGCCTCGCAGAATACTATAATGACGTCATCACCCATACTGAGAAAATACCTACGTTTTTTACTCAAGGAAAAACGGTTCAACTACCTAAAGATCAAAGAAAAGACCCAGCCAATTATCGTCCAATTACATGCCTTCTCACAATGTACAAGGATTTAACATCTACTATCACAAGGGAAAGGAATTTGTTGTAATAAAAAATGCAAAATATGTACATATATATGTACTTATTTTTTCCAAAACATGGAAGAAAAAATAGAAAATATGTAAAATAAAAATTCATTATAGTGTTTATTGTTCTCTATAAGCATTTTCTGAGCGTAGCAGGTCACCGATCAATTCTTAACATGGATTCTGAGTGGCTGAAAATAGGTTCTGCCTCTACAGAAGTAATTGTACGCTAGACTTCACCACACATAAGAATTTTATTCGAAATATAAAATATTATAGTATATTACAACGTACAGATCATCAAAAGATCATCTGATCATTGATATGGAGACGGAGTCGCAAGCAATAACGAAAACCAAAAACAAAATCCCAATATTAGCATTACATACATCGACTACAGAAAATCATTTGACTCCATTCTACATTCCTATCTATTAGACATCGTAAATATGTACTACAAAGTACACTCAAAAATAAATATCGTCACCACATGATGGAGAACTGGAACACAGTTCTGCACCTATCAACTGAACATCAGTCTGTAATCTGCACACCCATATATATTAGAAGAGGTATATTTCAGGGCGACTCATTAAGTGTACTATGGTTTTGTTTGGCACTGATCCAACTCAGTAAAACATTTGTAGCACAACATACAGATACAAACTAACCACATGATCAAATGACAATTACATTTTCAACCATCATGGATGTACATGGATGTCATGAAAATATTTACAAAATCAAAAGAACAAAATTCTTGTCGTTGTCTCCAGAGTTATCAGAACTTCCTGCTGTCATTGAAAGACTACACGTAAAACTATATTGGGACCGTGAAATTAGAACCGATGTCACTGTTCAAGCAAATCGTCCTGATATTCTACTATCCGACAAAAGGAGTTCACAAAATTTATAGATAGATAATTTCTTTAATTTTCTTTGGGCATTAAGCCCAGTGCCAAATTATTTACACTTACTTTACATTTAATACTATAATATTATTACACACTAATTATCACCACAAGATATTTACAACTAGTTACCTGTGGAATTATCTTTCCCGCAAGCAAATACTTAGCTGTCCCCTTATTTCTACTGCGCGTAAAACTATTTTGCATTTATCCGGATTTATCTTCATTCTATTGACTTCCGTCCATTCTTCTAAGCATCACAAGTCTCCCTGTAATTTATCCTGAGCCGATATGTTCTCGATTATTCTGTAAATAAGGCAGTCGTCCGCAAAAAGTTCAATTTTTGAGCCTATTCCCTCTGCAATGTCATTTACGTACACTAAATATAATAAAGGTCCAAGTACACTCCCCCGCGGAACTCCAGACGTTACACTAACTCTTTCCAATAGGCTGTTTCCCACCCTCACTCGTTGGTGGCGGTTATTTAGAATATCCTTAATCCACAGTACCACTCTCGAGTCTAGCCGTATTCTGTCTAGTTTTTCAAGTTGTCTTTCATGGGGGACAAGATCAAAAGCCTTCGTAAAGTCTATTAGCGCCGCATCGATTCTATCACCCTCACCTAGTGTATCCGCGATATCTTGGCAAAAAGTTGTTTGACATTCACACGAGTAACCCTTTCTGAAGCCATGCTGCCCCTCAAATAGCCAATTTTCTTTACTCCAAACTAATGTACTCAGCGATTAGATGCTTCATCTGCTTACAGACAACTGATGTTAGGCTAACTGGCCGATAATTTTTAACTTCTGATCGAGACCCACCGTTATTAATGGGAACTACAAATGCTTCTTTCCAATCCTTAAAGAAGACTTGAATTATTGAAGGTAATATCAAAAATTCGCAACAGATACGGAATTATGTCGTAATTTCACTCACTAACAACATTAACACTACGTACAGTACAAAAATAACAAAATACAAAGACATACCGGATGAAATTAAAAAACTCTGAAAAATAAAGAAAGTCCGACCCATAATGATCTCGGGGACAGGAATAATTCCACAATCTACCAAATCTCAATTGAAAGTAGTGTATGCAGCAGAAATGTAGACGATGATGCAGTAGTCTGTGATTGTGAACACGTGACATTTAGTGAAAAAAATTATGGGTAAAGAACTAGAACATGAATGCGAACAACACCATGAGTTTAGTGAACATTTAGTGAACTAGAACATGAACAAATTCAGAAGTACAATTAAAAATTAAATTGTTATTAATATTTGTATTTTGTAGTTATAAGTATTTTCTTATTTATTTGTTTTTCTTAAAATGTCTACAAATGTAAAAATGTAAAATGTAAATTTGTACCTGTAATGCTATGTTAGTAATTAAGGGCCTGTGTTCCTTGCCTTGGCCGAAGCACAGTGTTTCATCTACCAATTTATAATTTGAGAATAAATGACAACAACGATAATAGTAATAATAATAATAATAATAATAATAATAATAATATTTTTTTTTCAGTCAACTCAAAGATTAAAGGAACTTGCCAGAAACAATTCCTAAAAGCTCGGAGATTGAAGAGTATTTTAGTAATATATGGAAAATTCCCATGACCCATGATGATGGAGCTTAGAGGATAGCAGAAGAGGAAGAGAAGTGTTGTGATATACCACAAATGTGCTCGCCTAATATTACACAAACAGATATCTTCAATTTAATCAGGAAAGCGGAGGATTGGAATGCACTAGGTACTGATCGGATACAAAACTTTCGGTGGATATATTTTCCGTGTACTCATGCGGTCCTGGCGAGGTGGTTTCAAGTCGCATTCAACGATCCATCTTTCATTCCGGCGTCTTTTACGGAAAGAGTTACATTTATGATAAAAAAGTCTAGCGATCCTAAGACTCCAAGTAACAATCGATCGATCGATTTCCCACAGTATATAAAAGTTTTACGTCTGTGATATCTAGTATGCTGAATATCCATCTGAATGCCAACAGCCTTCTGGAACCAGAGCAAAGTGGTTGCAGAAAGGCTGCTGAAGGTTGCAAAGAATTATTGATAGTAGACAGTGTTGTCAACTAAAGCATGTCAAAAAAGACACCGCAACATTTCTGTGGGATGGATCGACTATAGCAAGGCCTTCAACGCGATACCTCATTCATGGCTTTTGTATGTCCTTCGCATCTACAAAGTAAATGCCCTGTGTGAGAACCTAATCCAACACTGCATGAGAACAGGGCGTACAAAGATAAACATTTCATTTTCCGGAAGCAGCTATACAATCAAGGACTTTGAGTCCTTTTGCTCGAAGCAAATCAACAATCTTTGCAAATACTTTCTACAGAAAATGACGGCTGTGCATGACGAAATTTGTGCCACGGACAAGAATTTTATCCGAAACCTTCCAACCCATAATGGGCGGGTGTTCTGCATTGGCACAAACAGAATACCTGAGTCGGCACAACAACGTTGCTGCGGTTGTCCATCAGGAGCTGGCTGCAATGTCAGATATGGTAGAGCAAGTAGTCGACATCTCTATCTCTTTAGATCGAAATATAGCTGCTCCATTGCCGAGAAGAAGCGAAACTATCAGGCCTTGGCTATTGAACTGAGTGACATGTGGCGGTTAGTATCTGTTGGGGTAGTTCCTGTGGTCATATCTGCAAATGGACTGGTCTCTGAAGCACTCACTTAATCGTCTGAGAGGCTTGGTCTTAAGAACTGGCGTATTCAAACAATGGAAAAGCCTGTTCTCCTGAGCACGCATCGTGAGGAAGTTTTTATTGATATATCTTCACCTGATTTTACCGGCGAATCCTTACGCCAGAGTTTGCAAGCAAAGCAGGCACCTTGGTTCTCGAAGGGACCCAGTGCTGGTTGTATGGCACCTCACTAGGCGAGAGACGTGAATGACATAATAATAATAATAATAATAATAATAATAATAATAATAACCACAACAACAACTCCACCTGGGGAGTAGATGAACTTGACGTTGGTGGTGGAGCTTGTGTGCCCCTATGATCCTGAGAGCTATGCCGGTGGTAGCGTAGCTACTGGTAAGGCCTCCCTTGCTGGACAAGTCGATGGAGAGGGGTGAGACGAAGAAGTACTCCAGTAGAGGACCTCAACACCAGAAGAGAATCCCAGCCCCGGAACAGGCGACTGAAAACGGCGTCTGACCCCACATTAGTGGCAGCTGAATCAACGGATGGAATCGCAATGTTTGTGAGGAGCATGGTCATGAGCCTCCGGGTCATCGGCTCAGAGAGGGGTCAGGATAGAAACTGGGGTGGCACACCCGGCCAATGACACGACCCGAACCTAGGATTAGCAAACAATTGAGGCTGCCTCCAGCAGTCATTGAAAACCTTGCAGGACCTAGTAATGTCGATGGTCGAGGGAAACCTTGATGGGTTTTGTGGTGGTGGTGTCCCAAGGCCGCCCTGAGTCGCAGAAACAGGTGACCGGAAATAGCTTGTGATCAGTGCGATCTACAATCAAACCTAATTCCATCTTGTGCATAACTCACACTATATTAATAATCGAGAAATATGGTTAGAACAAGAAAAAGAACGACTTATAACGTGCCTCGCTCTACAGATGTCCCAATATTGCTCTCTGACCGAGCAAATAACAGCGTGTTTGAATCTGGCCATTCTACAGACGTAAGTCAAGGAACCCAGATCAGGCTGAGGCTCGGAGTAATCGTATTAGGTGGACAGAAGACGAGACGATGGAGGTGGTCTCATGCTTCTACTACGCCAAAGCAAATTGCGCTAGCTCTGAGGCAGAGGTGTTCAAAATTAGGAGAGAACGCTACCCGGATCTAAGACCAGATTTTGATTCCAAGAAGCTGGCTTCACAAAAAAGGTATATTCTTCACAGCGGAAAATTCTCCACAGAACACTTTGGAGGAATTAGGAGTGACGCTGAACAATCTGATAGTTATAACGTGACACAGCAACAAGACACACCGAAAAATGCATGGTAGGTGTTCAATCATCCAGTGTAGTTCCTCCAACACAGATCTCACAGATCCTAAGGATGATCATCATATGATGAAGACAGTTTTGCGCCAAGAAACTTAAAAAAATATGCTAACCCCAATGGAAATGAGATGACCTTTGCAAAAGGTTTTTGATGGCAATAGAACGAAGAAAATTATAGACAGTGCTAACCATGCCCTCAGTGAAGTGGTGAAAGAGACATAATCTCCACCAAATCTTACAGAAATAAATAGCTTCTTTTAAACTGTCGGTTCTGTGGTTGCTGATATGGTCTTGGGCAAAATGAAAAATGTTCCGCTCACAGGAACAGGTTACACGAACACTAATACTCAGCCAGCATGAATCAAGAGGATTGAACGACGCATTGCCCGTAGGCGCCAAGAACTTTTGCTTCTGAGTTAAGGGATGAAGAGTAAACATCACACGCGAAAAGTGCGCAGTAAAATTACAGTAATTGAAAGACAACATAGAATAGAAGATGGACTTTCAAGAGTAATTGTATTTGAGAAGTTGAAAGAAAAATACTATTGTATCTACAAAGAATTAAAAGAGATAAGAAGCGTGTTGCCTTTCGCTGTCAGAATCAGCTCTTTGAAAGAAATGCGAAGGTATTCTACCGAAGCATAAATTATGCGGAACTTTCTGAACCTCAGTTATCACCGCTTGACGAGATGGAATCATTCTGGGCTGGTATTTTGGAAAATCCCAAATATTTCAATAAGGACTCCATGTGTGTTCAAGAAAAATGTGACGTAGCTAGCAATATATCAATGGCATATGAACTCATGGGGGAGATGACGCAAGATGATTTGCATCAAGTCATCAGAGGCACTGAAAACTGGAAAGCTGCAGGGGTAGACAGAGTCCAAAATTTATGGATTAAGAAATTTACATCCCTTCATCAATACCTGAAAATGGCAGTAAACAATTTGCTGAACAAGAATGATAAGATGCCCATATGGATGACCCGTGGTGTTACCTATCTCCCGCCTAAAGGAGGAGATGGAAAACACTATAAAAACTACAGACCAATCATCTGCCTGCCAACCATATATAACATAATAACAGCAGCAATAACCGGTAAAATATACAAACACAACTAAATTATCTGCTTCCCATTGAGCAGAAAGGATACCGCAAGGACTCGTATGGGTGCAAGAAGCTACTGCTACTCAACAAGATAATATTGAAGAGTGATAAACAGAGCAAGAGGCATTTGAGCGTTGCGTGGATAGATTATCAAAAAGCCTTTGACAGCGTCCCACATGACTAGATAGTCAGGGCCCTGGAAATATACAAAATACACCCGAAACTAACAGAGTTCTATAAATGCAGTAAGATACAATGGAGTACTACGTTATTTCTGAAAAAATGCGCAAAAACAGCTTCAGTCAAGAGTTATAAGATAAAGAATGGTATATTCCAAGGGGACCCCCTGTCACCACTGCTATTCTGTATTTGTTTGCTCCCATTGAGTAGGCAGCTTAATCACCCCTCTTTGGCTATAAACTGGACTAAAGGGAAAATCCAATTAGTCACCTCTTTTACATGGACAATCTAAAACTATTTGGCAAGCATGAGAAAGCTCTCTTTGAAATGTTAACTATCGTAAAAGGCTTCAATAATGACATCTGCATGCAGTTTGGCCTTGACAAATGTGCGAAAGCAAGAAATGGTAAGTCAGTTGGGAGTCCAAATGACACCTGTTGGTTGCCACCACACAAGAAGCGCTATTCAAAGGATGACACTGCCGCGACGAATGGGAGGGCGTGGTATCATAAAGTTGACAAACTACCGCGCTAAGCAGATAATAGCTATGGGAAAGTATTTTGCAGGGAAAGCGAATACTACTTAACTCCACAAGGTGGTCGTTCAGGCAGATGACAACTATACGCCTCTAAATCTAAAACAAAATATATCAATCCAACAGCCATCTTTTGAAGAAGAAATGGATTGCTGGACACAGAAAGCCCTCTATGGTGCATACCTACTGCAGTTGCCAGTCCAAATGTCGATGGGGAACTGTACAAATGGCTCAGTATAGGATATTTCTACCCTGAGACTGAAGGCTTTATGGTGGCAATCCAAGATCAGTTTGTCCCAACGAAGAAATACCTTAAATACTTGTACATAGTGGTAAAGGTAAATACACGGGTTAAATACATTAAAGACCCGGAAATTTTTAGTGATGAGTGCCGAGTCTGTGGGCGAGATCATGAAACCATCCAGCATATCATCTCGAGTTACAATGCACTAGCCTAAAAGGCTACAATACGAGACACGATCTAGTGATTCGGATCATGCATGCCAAGCTCGCTAAGAAATACAGACTTCGGCGGGACACTGAAACACCGTACTACCAATATCATCCAGAAACGGTGCTTGAATGCGAGTCCCATTAGTTGTACCGGGACCGCAGAATTCTAACAGACAGAACAATCCAGCACGATAGACCCGAGATTACGCTCTGGGATAAATCTTCCAGAAAAGTTTCGTTTATCGATTTTGCAGTTGTAAATACCAGCTACATGATGACAATATATTGGGCAAAAATCGATAAATACCGAGCGCTAGCATATGCAATGAGAGAACAGTAGCAAGTTGCAGACGTCAGAACTGTTCCAATTGTCCTATCAGCCATTGGAGTCGTACCAAAACTACTTAGTAGATCATTAGACGACCTAGGTATGGAGAAGAGTATTATCATCGCTTTTCAAAAATCAATCATCATCCGTACGTGCTCATTGGTCAGGAGTTTCAAGGGAGGACATGTGGGACTCTGGAGCTTTTAAATTTAGCTGTTATTTTGTAATTTTAATTATGATATTGTATTGTATTATTTTAATTATAGAATATTGTAATGGTTAAGAAATCAGTTATCATGCTTTGATGTATCTGTGTGGTAGCTATGTAAGACCAATCATTTGTGTGAAATGGAATAATAATAATAATAATAATAATAATAATAATAATAATAATAATAATAATAATAATAATAATAATAATAATAATAATAATAAATTTTCCAAAGTCCAGCTCTACGTCCGAGCACTTTGGGAGACGGGCAACGTCAGAAAATCTGGCGGCAAACAGGGCGATGGCACACCCGTATAGATATGGAGACACGGAATATGCGCTGTAAGACCTCGGGAAAGAAGCCGCTGTCCGGGGAGCGCCAGGGCACTCGCCCTCGGCCACCGCTGGGCCTTGGAAGACACCACTGGAAGTGACAGCATGCGAGCCGATGACAATCAGGAGATGAACAGGCGGGCCCTGATCGGGGAGAACCCCGAATATGCCACAGCTAGAGATAGTAGCACCAGTCCATCTCCACTTACAGCTGCACTTGCCCCAAATGCTTTCCAGAGAACCTATCTATTGCTTCCAAAGACCACTGCGGCAGGCAGGACACGCACAAGAATGAAGTGGATACTGAAATAAATACCTTCATCATGCGCGAATATTACGCCACTAAAAAAGTGTAGACGACACTACGGCATACCGACAAAAATTACATAAAAGATTCCAACACCGTTTTCTTGAATCTGAACTCATGGACAAAGAACTGAGGACCAGCGTCGAGCAATAGTCCAGAAGAATCTCCTCTCTCTACCAGTTCTGGAAGCAATCAAGGAAGATGTGAGAAAAGTACTTCACTTCTCAGAATCTACTACTCTGATGACAGTGGAGATATCAGCTGAACAGGATGACACTCGGAAAATTATATTAGAATTTATTCAAGATGAGAGTAGTAATGAAGTGAGAATTCGCAAGGAATTTGGAGCAGCACTTGCGGAATTTGAAGGAACTAACCCACTGAATCATCTCATTCCCAGACAAAATTGCTGGAAGAAATTGGCAAGAGCGTCTTGAATGAGAAAGTACTACCGCAGTCTCGACAACCAAGACCGTCATTCGAAGAAGTGAACACAGCAATTTATTGTTCAGGGATTGCGGCTCCAAGATGTAACGGTTCCAAATTTTTCAGCCGAGTAGTAACTGCCCACAATGATTGAAGTGAAATAAGAATACCACCGCGAGAAAGATGACTGGTGAATCGTATATAATGCATTAGAAAAGATATACACTCAATTTCAAAGAGGAAATATCTTAGAAAAACGTCGAAGAAAGGTGACTAATATATTTATCAGTACAAAATTACATACAAAGCACGAGCCCTTGAATACAACAATAACAGAATATCTTGACACCCTATGACAATAGCTTTTAAGGTTGACAAAAGTCCTTCGACGCTATAGGAATTGTACTATGAGGAAGCAACAAAATACTCTTTTTAACAGGAAAGAGAAAGAATTCTACAGGAATCTTTCAAAGGGCAAACAGTTTTTAAGTGATATGAAAGAGTCAAAGCTTCCCATAAAGGCACAGATAGAGAATTTTTGTCAGCCTATCTGGTCGTCTGCTGTGTCTCACAACACAGATATGGCATCAATTGAAATGGAATATGACAGACGCCAGACACCCCTCTAATGGATGAACGAATCATCACCGTGGAGGTTGTCTAAGCAGCTTTGAATAAATCACGTTACTGAAAGGCACCGATGAGCCTGCACAATCAATCTCAGCATTTGCTGAACGGATCTAGGAAACTGGACGAAAAATCTGATTGAGATGGGGGTCATTGACCCGGAGGCTGCAGTACAATACTTGTTACAGACTGCTTACATTTATACAGTCCAAATGGTAAATAATGCATTAAATATCACTGTTAAAATTAATGTTACTTTCTTTGTGAAGTTCAGTATACTTTCTAATTGAATTGAAACAGTTATGCAGCAGAAACGATTTCACTTTGGATTTAAACTTTTCTATTGAATTTAATCGTTTAATGTCATCCAGCAAAGTGTTGTCAAAAATAATGTACATGTATTGTATGTGAATTTTTTGTAATGAGCTGTTGATACTGTCACCTGATGAATATGATTTCTACGTCGAGTGTTATAGTAATAGAAATCGGCGTTTTGTGAAAATATATTCCCGCATATCATTTTTGACGAAAACCACTGATTCGTAAATCAACAGACAAGGTAATGGTAAAATTCCTAGATTAATAAAGAGAGGCTTACAAGAATCACGTGGGTGGGATTTAGTTATTATTCGTGCAATTCTTTTTTGTAATCGAAAAGTCTGGGAGCTATAAGATGTATTTTCCTAGAATAATATGCCATATCTAAGGCGGGAATGTACATTCGCGAAATATACACAACGAGCAGTGTGAAGGCTGACTGAATTTGAAAGAATTCTGAACGTGTAGCATAATGAACTTAATTTTGTTTTCAATTCATTTAAATGGACGTTCCATTTAAGGCTTGACTGAATTGAGAGTCATACAAATTTTGTATTCTTAACATCAGTCAATGGTACACCTTTCATTTTCAATGGAGTACAGAATTGTTTATTTGAAATGGAAAACTGCATTATACCGTTTTCTATTCATTTACTATTAATTTGTTATTTCGGAACCAATTTGAAACATCTGAAATTGTACTATTTACGGTTTCTTTATTTGCAAAGAATGTTCGTATCATCCGCAATCATCAAGAGAACTGTTCTTCCGTTTCGAATCGTCGAAGCATATCGTTTACGTATAGTAAAATCGATCTTTGAGGAACTCCACGAGCAACTGGCAAAGAGTCGGAAACGTGTGCACATAATGTTCCATCATTCCAGTAAGATATGTCCACTCTCTGAGATCGTTGTTTAAGAAACGAACGAAACTAATCTAGAGTAATACCACGGATTCCATATGAAGGTAATAAAATGTCATGATCAATGACATCAAAAGCTTTTGAGAGATCTAAAAATAATTCAATAGGTGCTTCGTTTTGATCCAATGATGAGGCGACATCTTTAAGAAAGGAAAATATGGCTGTTTCCGTAGATTTTTATTTTCTGAATTCAAGTTGGCAATCTGAAAGCGCGTCGTGTTTACTGAGAATGGTTTCCATTCGTACGGAAAAATATCTCTGTAATATTTATATGTAATATAATATATGTCTATGTAATGATAGAAATAGGCCGATAATTTTGAACTTAATTTTTGTTGCCTTTTTTGAAGAGCGGCATAATTTTAGATGTTTTGAAAATATCTGGAAACGTTCCGGTGCATAAGGATGCATTAAATATGTGAGTTAACGGATGTATAATGGCAGGCGCAAAGGTCTAACAAAGAATCCGGGAATTCATCTAAACCAGCTGAATATTTAGTTTTGAGTTTACCGATTATTGTGGGAATTTCATGCGAAGAAGGCTCAGAAACGAACATCGTGTCTAAAATTTTGGGGGAAATGTCTGTTATTGAATTTTGTGTCTGAAGACCCTTATTGAGATCGGCAGCAATTCTTGAAAAGTATTGGTTAAAGAGACTAGCCACTGTTGCCGGAACGTTCACATTTATATCATTATATTTTAAAACAACATTTTCTACAAGGTTTCTACATATTTTTTATTATATTCCACATTACTTTTGTTTTGTTATTTGAATTCAAATATCCTGATTGTGTTTCATGATTTTAGCCTGCCTTATGTCTTTTCTTAACAATGATTTTTATTATTTAAAGTAGAGGGGGAATTCTTGAGATACGTTATGACGCTTAGAAACGAGAGAAAGAATTCGCTTGTAAAAAAAACAAGATTTAAAATATGATGTTATAATCCCTTATGTTATTCAAGAATTTCCAAGCTTTTCCTTGAAATATTTAATTTTCGTTTTTGAAGCGGAAAGTAAGTGTTAAAATGAAATGAAAGCGTTAAAAAAAGAATTATATTTTTTTTGTATCAACAGTATTATAAACCGCGTCCCAGGACTCTTGCATCAAGTAATCAATGAATAATTTTATTTACTTTTAGTAAACAATCTAGTCATACGTGTAATATTTATTGTGTCAGAGTTCGCATTTCTTATAATGGTAAGAATTTGTGCATCGTGGTTACTGTATCCTAAATCTTTTGTTTCAACTTCATATCGAGTAGTATTGTTAATTATAATTTGATCGTTTGCTTTCATCGAATTTGGTGTGATCCATGTTGGTACATTAATTGCAATATCTAATATCTAATATCCTTATTTATGTGTCAAAATCCAACACCCATTATTATGGGTGTTGGATTTTGATCGGCAAAATATCAAGAGAAGATCCAGAAATATACCGATCTTGCCCATGGAGTCGCAGCTCAGTGGAACTTCAGCAAAGTGTCAACAGTGCCAATAATAATATCAGCCACAAGAGTGACTCCGAAAATGACACTTTGAACACTAGAGTGTCTTTACTTGGATGCCAGGAGTATCTAAAATATGCAGAAAGCAGTTATCTTGAATACATGCCACATTGTTAGAAGCCACCTGAAACTCCAATAAAGTAACCGCACACCTGATCATCATACCTGTGAGTGGTTGACACACCGACTAGTACAAACTGTGAATAATAATAATAATAATAATAATAATAATAATAATAATAATAATAATAATAATAATAATAATAATAATAATAATAATAATAATAATAATAATAATAATAAAAGCCGGCCCCTCGTGGCGCAGATGGTTGCGGCAGGGAGGAGTAAGCAGGTTCGAGACCTGCTTAGACCTGGCCGTATTTGTTATTCACCTTTCATCATCATCCTATCACTTCACATTACATAATTCAAGGCTTAACAATGCGGAACAAATTTGTCGTACCAAGAGATACAGCCGAAAAGCTTATCCTCATAAGCTTCCCCACGTTAATCTCTCTGGGATGAATATGACTGAGCCTTGGAAGATAACTTGTAGCGTGGTCATGCAAGTAAATGGCATATTTTTATTCTCTTTCATATGATCATTGCAATTATCGATTTGGTATGGAGGCACATTTCACTGCCTTATTCGGCAATATCCTTTCAAGTGGTTTTTGAGATTATTTTAAGAAATTGCATACATTTCAAGCACAAACTACGCGAAATCTAATGGTTTTTTCCTTCCAAAAATTGTTCATCACCATTTTTTAAAGAGCTTTTTTTGCAATAGATTTTTTTAAGGCAAAAATGTTTATCATTTATTTTGTAGTTTTGAAATCGTTACTTTTTGTAACTTACGAAAATCTGGAGTATTCCCCGAAAATGAAACTAGCAACATATTTTTATCGTCCTTTGATACATACAAATAGAAAATTTGAAGAAAACAGTTAGAGCGGTATATGAAATAGAAATTGTTTTTAAAAATTAAAATTGGCTATATTTCGCGCAAAGTTAGACAAAAGCTCATATTTTCGTAAATTTAATATAACCTCACTTCAAGATCTGTCTTTGGAGAACATATTTTATTAAGGAAAACATACATATCTTCAATATTATAGGTGTATCAAGACGCCCCCAAAAACTTCTCATTCGCTACTTTCGAAAAGTCAAAGATTTCATCGAACATGAGACCTGCACCATTCTCATTAGCGTCGTTTACACGAGGATAAAGTTTAATAAAAAAAAATGTGGAGCGACTTTTCAGAAAATTTTGAAAATTTTTTGAGGCCTCATGAAGGACTCTCAAAAATCAAAATATTCGTTTGAGACTCCCAAAGCCTGGGGTGCGGTAAGATCGATAGCTATAAAATTGACGATAGAGAGTTTTCCTGCAAATTAAATTTGTTGTCCATAAACATCTCTTTCATTAGGGTCATGTAGATTTTTTGAAAAGTTTAGTAGTTTTCGTGCAACAGTGCATGCAATATTTGCAATTTACAAAAATAACAAAAACAAGATTTTCTCATAAACGGCTCCTAATTTTTTCTTTAAATTTTTGGTTGAGATAGTACCAAATGCACTCTATCCGACGACATAAACAACATATTGCTCTATTCTTTTGTTTTTTTTAGAAATTACAAAAATATATTTTTGGACTTGGCAATATTTACGGACATCGGAAATATTTACACTAGAGACGATTTATTGACTTTATTATATTTATGAGTGCATGTGCTTTAAATAATGTCAAATATATTTTCTCGAAAACCCAACAGTTTTCTGTAGAAATAGGCTTTAAATTCCGCATTTTCAGAAACGCTCCAAGGCCATTGTCTCAAAAATGGTTCCAAATTTTTTCTTAAATTTTTTCCAATGGATAGTGCTAATTGCAGTGTTTAATAGGACGTAAAGTTAATTTTGCTGTATTCTTTCGGTTTTTCAAAAATTATACAAATGTAATTTTTTAAAGTATCTCTTACGCCAATAATATGCATATTTCCATCGATTTGTGCCGATCAACATTATTGCATTTGTTAGTGGAAGTACATCAAATGAAGGTTTTCGAAAACTCAATAGATTCCTGTGAAAAAGAGCTTCAAATTTCACATTTACAGTAATACTTAATGGCCATTTTCTTAAAAACACCTTCAAATTTTTCAATGAAAATTGCTATTTAGGACTTCGTTATAGCCTTCTTTAATAAATACGTAAATTATAAGTAATTCTATAAGTAAAATATAAGTTAGGTTCTACTAATTGGAAACCGAAAAGTTGCAAAAATTAAAAAAAAGAATTCTTTGGGACGCAACAGATGGAAGCAAGCAAGAAGGAGGGACAAGACTGTACTGGTACCAGACCACACTAAGGAAATTATATATATATATATATATATATATATATATATATATATATATATATATATATATATTTACATCATTGGTTTCTAGGAGGGGGCACAACCGCAGGAGAACCCTTCCCCTTGGATATGCCACAGCCTGTTACAAATATCAACCTTATTTGTAACCGCATTTGTAAACGAAAGCGCTAAATTATCCTGGGATCGAAGTATTGTTACAATTCGCTCCGTTAATGCCAATAGTCTCGTATAATGCTTTTCACTAAACAATACAGTAAGGCGCTTTTGGTAAAACTATTGCGTATGGTTTGAAGTGCTAGTGTCGTTCAGACTGACGGACGTTTTGAGAAAATCCTATTCTGTCGAAAATTCGTCACTTCTTTCTGAGCGTTACCCAACTATCTCATACCACGAAAACAAAAACTAGAGGAAATTTTTAGAATTTTTGTCCTTAAGGCTTCAAATGGACCACCTCCGACACTTAAAATATTCGTTTTAATTTCGTAGGTATTGGAGTTAAGGCAGATTCATCAGAGTATTCATTTTGAAAACAAAAATCTATTACGGTTTAAGCGCTTAGTGTTGTTTGCACGTTTAAAGTGTTGCACCATTTATTTGGAATGTTATCTTCGGACCACATTGCCAGAATATTATTAAATTACCGGTGTATCACTGTGGTAAAGAAATCGGTGTACATTTGCGAACCTAAAGGTTGAACAAATTAAAAAGAAACAGAGCGAATTGTATAACCTCCTCGTTTGGAAGTCGGTTAAAAACAGAAGCTGCTGGCGCCGGAGGCCCAATGACCCGATTGTTGTCCCGAGCAGTGACCGCAGTGGCAACGACGCACTCGTGGAGGTTGCTTTGCGCGCCGTCGAGTTCGCGAGGTGGCGGGTGGGGGGAGTCGGGCGCGGGGCGCTGCAGTCGCGGCGGCGGCCGGCCGCGGCGATTCGCGAGCGAGACGAGGGCGACCGAGCGGCATCGGGCGCACTCGGCTGTCCGCGGGAGCTCCCTCCGCCCCCCTCCCGCCCTCCCACTCCCGCTGCCGGTGGCCGGCAGCGTGGCGTGGTGCGCGGAGTGCGGGCGTCAGTAAGGCAGTGCCAGTGCAGCGGCGGTGGCCACGGCGCGCGCGACGGCGACTGGGAGCCGCTACGCACGTCCCTCATGGCGGAGGCACCCGTGCCGCCCAGGTAAGCGGTGGCTGCGACCCGGCGGAAGGCCAGGCGGCCGACGCCGATTTATCGAGCGAACGGCCTCCCCCCCCCCAGCCCGCCCCTCCCTGCCGGCCGCGCGCGCTGCCCCGGCAGGTGGGGCGGGAGCGAAGGCACATGGGGCAGTGACGGGCCGCCCGCGCGCTTTAAGCGACGTTACCCAAGGTCGAGAACACGGCGCGGGCTCTTGGCGCGTTTTTACATAAGAGTTTACGCAACACGTACGAATTCGTATTAATGAATCTCGGGAGAGGCCGATGTCGCTGGTCAGGTTTTTCGAAGCCCGTTGCATCGCTGTTAGCCACTTGCCTGACACTCACATGTGGGGCTATATATTACGTCAAGTGATGTGACAGTTGAATCATTTGCATATTGCATGCATATATTTGTAAATTAAGTAAAGGAAGGAATGTGGTTATATTAAACAAATGAATTTTGTAATAATGCAATTTGATATGAAATTTTAAAACTTAAAAAAAAAAAAAATTAATTCCAGATCACTTGTTCAATGGCATATTCAATTGTACAGACTGCCTTTGAATTTTAATTTTTTCAAAATATCCGAACAGTATATATCCGAAAAATTCACAATTCCTATTTTTAGATTATTTTCGTGTACAGTGTACCATGTATCTAATTGGGAAAAGTATGTAACATATGCGTATGTGTATGCATTTTTTTGGCGTAGAAGAAGTGCTTGCAGCCGACCTGGATGGCCGAGGTGGCTAAGAGCGAGTACCGACTTAGCGCTTCGGTCCGAAGGGTCGCGGGTTCGAGTCCCGCCTTGGGCATGGCTGTTTGTCCCTTGACTTTGTGTATGTGTTGTCGCGGAGGGCCTCGCGTTCTGCTAACCCCAGATCAGAGGAACCCGCAAGTGTTTGTTTAGTGTATGGTCGAATATGCGTCCCTTCGGGACGTAAAGGGCAACCGGCTGTCGGCAGGATACAAGCAGAAGGAAAAGAAGTGCTTGCAGGAACTGTTATAACAGAGTGAAACAGCTATATAAATTGCAGTGAACCGGTTGAGAGAAGCAAATAAACTTTTTAACGGTGCATACAGACTAATCTCATTACAACCAATCTGTAAAAATGCTCATTATCCAGTAGTAATTTTCCTGACGAATTCTACGTATCACAAATGCAACCGGTTCTCATTCCAACTTTTTGTGACTGTTCCACCACGGTTAGGGGCCAAACTGTTGAATTGTATCTCCCTCGCTCTCTTATCTTTGGGCGTATCAATGGACATCGCTACCAATGACTCAGCTGGGGAACTTTTTGTTATTGAAAAGCGAAGGCATTCGGATGGTGCTACTTGTCCAGCTGGTCTCGCCGTAGGAACAGAACGTTTCGATCGTTCCTGGCACAGGGGGTGGCGCCACCGGTAATGTGAACGGCTGAAACGTATTGGAGCTAGTCTCGCGACTCCGGCGGCTTAGCACCCGTGCGTCGTGTATGCGACTGCATTTCTTAATTTATTTATTTAATGTCAGAAACAGAGAAAATACCATCTGACATTTGAGGGGTGAAATTATGTTTAAGATTCAGAAGCAAAGAAGGGGATCATTTCAGTTTTCACTCAATGGCTCGACGAGTCTAGAGAAGAGGAAAAAAACAACATAAAAGAAAACGACCCACCTAATCCAAAGTGGGAATCACATTCTTCGTTTTGATTCTGGAAGTTTTCCCGCGTCTGTGCAGTTAACTGTCGAAGCAAGAACGATTTGAATGTTTTGTCTATAAATTAGGAATTATTACTTTCGAGAAACGCAGCTAAAAACTATTATTTACTACAGCTATAATATATTAATTAAATCTCTTAGCAATGGTAAGATTTCGTATCGTTTCTACAAGTTTGTGAAGGGGGAGTGGATATCGTAAATTTTTGTGTTCTTTCTGTGCGCGAGAAAAAAGTGACCATGACTTATAACCGTGCAGTGGTCGTGGCAATTAGAGCGTGTACTCACTCCGTAATAGTCGGAAGTGTCGCAGGTTTGGATCCTTTGACATGTTTCTGCATCGCGTTTTCTGTAAATTTTGAGGATTATGGTCCTCGTGATTTACTAGAGCTTATCGGCTCTCGTGTGTTTTAGTATGTTGTAATGTTCCGAGAAATACTTCTTAGTATTATGGGTATTTGGCTTCCGCTGAATATAGTATCCTTCCTCCTGAAAAAGGTATTGTACATGCGTGTAAGGAACCCGGGTGCAAAAAAGGAGGCCTTTCGTATAACGTGCTCAGCCTTTTACGAACGTTACGCGAAATGCCACTCATTTTTGAGTGATGACCATAAGAAGTGGAAGTGTTTACAATCATAATTGAAACAAGCTTTCATAATTTAAAGAAACAGTAGTCCTTCACTGTAGATATAGAAATAGGTTAACCTGTGTCACTCGGTTACTCACTGTTATACCCCTTCGAGGCAAGCGAGATTTTATTCGGTTCATCGTGTTCTGCTGGCGGAGAATTCACCGTCTGTTTTGAATCCTTCGAAAACATTATTTTTGTTTTAAAACTCTTAGCTGGTATGGATTGCGAGAATTAGATAGGGACAAATGAAATCGTGGGGAAGGTGAAGCCAACTCTTCCATAGAAACTCATACAGAAAGAATTTTACATAGACCTTTGCAGTTCGCCGTTTGCGGCAAGCGAGATGTCATTCAACGGGTCAACAAGATGTCTGCAAGATGTCAACAAGATGTCTGCTGGTGGGGAACTGGCCATTTTTTCGTTGATTCCGTTAAAATACCTGATTTAATTCATATGATAATAATAAATACTCTTAAAACTGCTTAAAGCGCTACAATATGATGTAGACACACGCACTCGCCTGAAGCACTGTTCGAGTACGAGGAATCGAAGACTACAGAATGAACTTTCCCTATGAACTGGACGTTTTCACCATGCGGCTGTGATGTGGTTGACTCGTATTTCATCTAGACCATCCTTCATCTCTCATCATTTGACGTTCATGATCACCCCTATCATTCTCCATACAGCGGAAGTCATTGGCAAACCACCACTGACCACATGACATGAAAAGAGACCACAAAAGCCTAGGACTCGTGACCCGTTTACTATGAGTAACGATCAAAGCGATCAAAGCTATTTGCGATCATCACTATCATGAAAACGATTAACAATAGTGGCATTGAAATGTTGATCTTAATTGAAATAATAATAATAATAATAATAATAATAATAATAATAATAATAATAATAATAATAATAATAATAATAATAATAATAATAATAATAATTCTTTATTCCACAATTTCCTCTAAAAATTCACAAACATTCACAAATATTTAAAAAAGGACAAATGTTACAATATATGATAAAATGTAATATAAAATAAATAAAATAATTAAGAGAATTCAATTTAGTACGTAAAATCAACAAATGCGATCTGAGTAAATGGCAGCGACGAGTCTCATTCAGTGCAATCACTGATTTGAGACTGACTGACAAAGGTGACGATAATTACTTCAATACAATAAATAACACAATTGAAAACAATAAATCAGTACAATATTTGTAAACTGTAAACATTAAAAGTATAGTAAAAAATAGAAAAGGGTCCATTGCAGGGCAAGGCAAAATGTTCCATAAGCAATCTGAATTGAACTTAAAATTGTATGAATTGAAACGCGGAGACGGGAGCGCGGAGACGGGAGCGCGGAGACGGGAGCGCGGAGACGGGAGCGCGGAGACGGGAGCGCGGAGACGGGAGCGCGGAGACGGGAGCGCGGAGACGGAGCGCGGAGACGGGAGCGCGACGGAGCGCGGAGACGGAGCGCGGAGACGGGAGCGCGGAGACGGGAGCGCGGAGACGGAGCGCGGAGACGGGGAGTTGAGACGGGAGCGGGCGGAGACGGGAGCGCGGAGACGGGAGCGCGGAGACGGGAGCGCGGACGGGAGCGCGGGAGACGGGAGCGCGGAGACGGGAGCGCGGAGACGGAGCGCGCGGCGACGGGAGCGCGGCGACGGGAGCGCGGCGACGGGAGCGCAGGCGACGGGAGAGCGCGGCGACGGGTGAGCGCGGCGACGGGAGCGCGGCGATGGAGCGCGGGCGACGGGAGCGCGGCGACGGGAGCGCGGCGCGACGGGAGCGCGGCGACGGGAGCGTGGCGACGGGAGCGCGAAGGCGACGGGAGCGCGGCGACGGAGCGCGGCGACGGGAGCGCTATGACGGGAGCGCGGGCGACGGAGCCGCGGCGCGACGGGAGCGCGGCGACGGGAGCGCGGCGACGGGAGCGGCGACGGGAGCGCGGCGACGAGCGCGGGAGCGCGCGGCGACGGGAGCGCGGCGACGGGAGCGCGGCGACGGGAGCGCGCGACGGGAGCGCGGCGACGGGAGCGCGGCGACGACGGGAGCGCGGCGACGGGAGCGCGGCGACGGGAGCGCGGCGACGGGAGCGCGGCGACGGGAGCGCGGCGACGGGGAGCGCGGCGACGGGAGCGGGCGACGGAGCGCGGCGACGGAGCGCGGCGACGGGAGCGCGGCGACGGGAGCGCGGCGACGGGAGCGCGGCGACGGGAGCGCGGCGACGGGAGCGCGGCGACGGGAGCGCGGCGACGGGAGCGCGGCGACGGGAGCGCGGCGACGGGAGCGCGGCGACGGGAGCGCGGCGACGGGAGCGCGGCGTCGCTTTGGCTATGCATTTTGTTAGAGAAAGTTATTTACTACAGGAATTAGATTTATCCAATTTGTCGATACAGACTCTTCAATACGAGATTTTCTGCCGAGAAATCGCCAATTTCTGCCGCAGCATAACAGTACTTTCTCTTTTCTTCGTATATACGTAGTACGGCGAGAAAGTAAAAATGACGCCTTTGAGATGTGTGACTTTTCTTCTGCGCATCGATATGGTGCATCCTCATTGATAAAAAAAACAGCAGTTTTCCTTCGGAGATCCAGATTCAATGAAAAGCTGCGTAACTCCTCAGGCGCCGTACATTTTATTGGCGGGCTAACAGAATAAAAGAAAGAATTTACTTAGGAGGCATTGTAATTAAAATATACGCTGGCATTTTAGCGATTCATCGTATCTTCCTTGCTTTGTGGACTGACTGGGCATCGCCTTTAACAAATGCAACCATCTTTCTCACTTCTAGTTACGCACATGAACTGTATGAAATCGATTGGTTATTAGTGATTCCGGGCGCGTCAACTACGACCGTAATTAGTCCCGTAAGTGTAGTGTTTCTCATCGGGAAGGGGCTGTGATCTTTCCACGGTGGATGGCAAGATCCAGCTCCGGCCTTCCGTCGACAAGCGGAGTTTTCCCCAACCAGGTATCTTCCACAAGCGGGGTACCGCCCCAGCCAGAACAAGCTCTAAGTCCCCAACCGGTCTCCCGGCTTGCGTGGTAGTGTAGTGCATGCTAGTATAAGTCTGTTTTAGGAGAAAGGATAAGTCAAGGCAGTGAAAGGAAAGATGCGCGTGGTCCGTGGCCCGTTTGTTAGGATTCTGCTTCGGCATTTGCCTCGTGTTGATCGGAGAAACCAGGGAAAACTACTGATACGCGCAGCCGCCCGCTGTAATTCTCCTCCAGACAGCGACTGAATTCGACCTAGCTAGTGTCAAAAATACTGGCACCGTCGGGACTCGAATCTAGGACCTCCCGGTCAGAGGCTTTGCAGTAACATCAGTTGATGCACTGAGACACCTCTCGCGGTGTATGTAATCGAGAGAGAACTCCCAAGAGATAAAGGCATAACAAATTTTCGTAAGGAATTGAAATTTGTATCCCGAGTTCGAGGGAGGGGGCGGAGAGAACGTAACGTGAATAATTTACTCAGAAAAATGTGTCAAATGAGAAGCGAGTAGAACATGTATCATTCCATACACCGGCTTTGAGCAATACATTTAATTTTATCCGACTCTCAGCCTACTGCTGAACTCGTGTAATCAGGAGTACTGTGAAGCAAACATGTACGAAGGGAAGTCTTCAAACAGGGGCCGTTGCTCACTGTTTAACCTTTCTGTACTGACCTTGTGAGATTATGAAAAGATCTGTTATAATTGTCTTCAAGTGATTGATAGATCGGTGTTTTCGGGCGCGTTAACTGCTAAGTTCATTAGTCCCGTTAGTGTAGTACATGCTTTTATCGCGAGAGGTGGCGGAGAAATTGCTCCGCTGGATGGCGAGATCCGGCCCCGACCTGCCCGTCGACTTGCGATTTCCCTCCCCCCAAATGGTATCTCCCAACAGCGTGGCTCCGCCCCAGCCGGGAAGAACTCTAATGTCCCATCTAGCCTCCCGACATGTGTGGTAGTGTAGTGCATGTAAGAACGTGTGTGTAAGTAAGGGGTGACGATAGATCAAGGAGAAGGAAGGATGGCACGCACGCTGTCCGTGGTCCGTTTGTTAGGGTACTTCTACGACATTCACCTGGTAATGATCGGGAAAACCATGGAAAACTATGTATCAGAGCGGCCGGCAAATAAGTCTTCTCCCGTCAGCGGCTAAATTCGACCTGCTGTGTAGCTGGTGTCGAAAATCCAGCCCGTCGGGGCTTGAACCCTAGGACCTCCCGATTAATCGTCGGATCTGCGTTAAATAAATCTGTTGGTCGAAAAGTGAAATTTTGAAGATTTTATGTTTACTAATCGCTTTAAAATTAAATTATTTTTTTGGTGCCCACGGTGGAAAATATTCTAAATATTAGGTTTTTCGAGGTTTCTCCGATTTGTTGTAGCACATGCCACAGCGGAGACTGGGGCTGGGTTATTGCTAGTTGGCAGATTTTAATTTTTTTCGCAACTTTGGTTTAGTTTTGACAAGATTGATCGTAACAATGGAAACTATAAGTATTAGAGTACCTTATGGTATTATTTATTCGTGAATATTTGACTCTCGAACTTGTAAGAGTCGCCAAGTCAAGATATGTCAACTAACCTCACTTGTGCGGTTGGTTGATGTAGGCGAATGTAGTGGGTACGTATGGTATGTGTTAGAATGGAATGTGTTTGTTACAAGGTTAAGGAGAGGGATATTTACAATTTGGTTTGATGTACCCGCGAAGACAGAAACATAGAAAACAAAGAAACAGAAATCTCATTTTGTTAAAATATTGGACTTAAAAAAGCCTGTTCTCAACAATCGATATGAGGGTGCGATATAGGTGTATTTTAGATCTGGAATTCATAACCACCATAGTGTGGCGGAAATAATTCGTAATCAAGGACAAACGAGAAGCAGCTGAGTGTGATGGAGGCATGTGATGTGTGTATTGACTGAGGCGCCAGTAAGTTCATTAGTTGTGTAAACATGAACTTGGTCTTTGTCATTTGCTAGCGCATATCATTTGCCAGCGAGTTCACGTTCCTTCATTTCGAGTGAGCTTGTTTTTACAGTGTCAAAATAACATAATAAATTACACTTTAGTCAACACTAAGAATAAGGTGAAAGTATGTATGAAGAACAAATTCCGACTTGAAATTCGTAGTCAATCTCGCGGATAAAAATACTAGTACATTAAGACAAACAAAACGTAGCTGTTGCAATGTCTGCACTGTCACGTGACATTGTACATTCTCCACTAGTTAAGTCCATCATTTGGGTGACCCGTAGCTTAGCGAATACCACACTACCTCCTTGTGTGGAATTTGTGGGGACAAAGCGGGTTTGCTTTGCAAAATAGGTTTTCTTGGGGTTTCCCCTTTTTCTCTTTATATTTAATCATTGTCCCGTTTTTACTCTCTCTTTTACTACTACTACGAAGTGTAATAAAACTATTTAATACTTCTGGTGAATGTGCCGATTTTTCGAGAGAGGAACACGTGTTGTGGGTCCCTGATATCGAAAACATAGTGCTTTCTTGACTATGTATTAAATTACTTCCTCGGTGACGGTGTGTAGCTACAATCTACATTTTGGGGAACCTTGATTCCAAACGAACTGCTTCTTTCCCTCAATCTGTATCTGCGTGACCTTTTGTCAGTTAACATTAACGCCTAAACCGTTCTCAAGATTTTGTCCAAAATTAATATTTATATTATTATTCTAGATTTCATTGAGATGTTGACTGTCATGCATTAATGAGTTAACAGTCGGAATAAAAACGGTAAAATCCCTTAAAAATTCAAGTGCGTTTATTTATGAAATGTCGACTTAAAATATTATTTTAAACACACTCAAAAAACTAAAGTGGTTAAAATATTCAAATTAGTACAAATCACATCAACGGTTCAGTGACACTTCTTTCCATTATCTCGTTCTTGAAAAAGCAATAAAATGACAATGAAATGTCAGTAGACTGAAATATAAATACTTTGGTTCCAAGAGGCATCGCATTTTCATAACTCACCTGGTTTGATGTGTATTACATTATAAATAACTCTCCCTTTATAAAAATATATATCACGTAGCACGCAATCAGGCGCATGTTAAGAGTTATCAGATTGGCGGGATGTTCAGAATATTCATAGTGGGTGCCAACCGGAGAAATGAGAAAAGTGTGTGTGTGTGTGTGTGTGTGTGTGTGTGTGTACGCATGTGTAAGTGTGTGCGTGTGTATTATTATGCATAATTATCGTACATATTCGTGAACTGATTGTTTTCTATCATTGATATCATTGTTAAAGATAACATTTCAGACACCATCCTGGGAGCATATGTCTGTTTGAAGTCTACGAGATTTACATTATTAAAACAAATTTGATGTGTGAATAATTCTATGTCCATATATAGAGTTCTGTTTACTGGGATGTCCTAAAATATTCTTTCTATATTCTGTACGTTTTCCTAAATCACGTTTAGTCTGACCAATGTAAGTAAGTGAACAATCGTGACATATTGGCAAACAACGTTATTCTGTTTTTACTTATCTATAAAGTCTTTTTAATTAAGCGCTTTTGCTTAACATTTACTATGCAACCATAGAATCTAAGGTATCAGACTTGTTAAATTTTGTTTTACAAAATCAATTAGCGTTTTATGGATGGACCAGTAATGAAATACAACGGAACAGAAGTTCTAAAATTGAAGAAGAAGAAGAAGAATGAGGAGAAGAAGAAGAAGAATGAGGAGGAGAAGAAGAAGAATGAGGAGGAGAAGAAGAAGAATGAGGAGGAGAAGAAGAAGAATGAGGAGGAGGAGAAGGAGGAGGAGGAGGAGGAGAAGAAGAAGAAGAATGAGGAGGAGGAGAATAATAATAATAAAAGAAGATAAAAAACAAGCCAAAGTACGAATTCTGACTTACTTCTCCATCCCGTTAATCTTCGAGATTTGGAGAACTAGGCGACACAGACAGTAGCGTAAGCAGCGTCTCCGACTGCCCTGAATTACACCACTGAAATAACAAGTTCCACCGGAACCTCGACTGGGCGCAGCCATTAAAATGCCAAGAGACTCGGTTTGATTTTGCGATCTCCTTGCAAAATGCTTATTTTTGCATTTTCCTTTCCGTTAGCATCCGTGGCGAAGCAGATTTCAGCCTTGCGTATTTTCGGCTGGCAGGAGCATACCAGTTAGACATGCAATGTCTGTGTGTGTGTGTGTGTGTGTGTGTGTGGGGGGGGAGACAAACGAGGCTGATGTGCAAATGAGCGAACAGGGAGTAACGCTGAGGAAGGCATGTATTTATGACGTGTCTTTCTTGTAACGTATACTATATTAAAATATTTTGTGTTCACCAGACATTCCCCAACTTTTACTTTCATCGACCCCTTTTAAACGAATTGATTGCTTCATCGATCCCATTACGTTTTCTCTATAATATACATCATCCATCGTAACACAAAGAATCACGCATATATGTCTTAAAGATAATATCTTCGTACACCATACTCTCGTACATATTTCGATTTTCCAATATCCGAAGACGCATCCACTTTGAGAAGCTGAGTTTTTAATCTTCATTGAATTGCAATGATCAGATTATCTCTCAGACTGTCATTAAGTTATATTTCTTATGTTTAGACAATTTATAGACAGTAAGTTACTTCTACAATATTACTACAAAATGCATATTAAACTGGCCTAAAACTTGTTCGAAAAGTTGATTAAAACATGATTTCACTTCATTTGATTAAAACATTTATTAAATTATTATTATAATTTTTTCATCTTTCAACTATTAATAGTTAAATAGTTGGGAAGGGATTCTCAAACCCAAGAAAGCGTGCGCAGATTATTTTCTTCCCCCATACGTCACATACACTTTTCGACTGTTTTTGACTAAATAAATAAATAAATTAATTAATTATTATATTAATTTCAACAGTCTTTCCATATCTTTCAACCTTCCAAGATATTTATTTTCCTCTTCTTCAGGGTAATTTCATTTAAATATAAGATAACAAATAACAGTTAACCAACATCGACAACCTATTAAACTAATATACCTATTTGTTTTCTACCGGGAGCTGTCGCTCAGAACATCAACTGATGTCACTGCAGCGCCGCTGACCGTGAGGTCCTAGGTTCGAGTCCTGACGGCGGCAGGATATTCGACACTAGCTTTTTTAGCTAGGTCGAATTCAGTCGCTGTCTGGGGGAGAATTCTAAAGGCCGGCTGCTCTGATCGGTATTTTTCCGTGGTTTCTCCGATCAACACCAGGCGAATGCCGGAGCAGTACCCTACCAAACGGGCCACGGACCGCGCGCGATCTGTCCTTCCATTCCTTGTCCTATCCTTGCCCCCTACACACACACCTACACTAACATGCACTACACTACCACATATTCCGGGAGACCGGTCGGGAGCTTAGAGCTTGTCCCGGCTGGGGCGGTGCCCCGCTGGTGGGAGAGTCCTGGTTACGGGGAAACCCCACTAGTCGACGGTAGGTCGGCGCCGGATCTCGTCACCCAGCGGGGGAAGATCACCGCCATCTCCCGAGGAAAAACATGCACTACACTAACGGGACTAATGACCAGAGCAGTTGACGCGCCCGGAAACACGAAAAAATCAATCTATTTGTTTTCTCTTGTAGGTACGTTCTTTTTAGTATAAGTGGTATACAAGCACAACTTATTCTGGGTGAATTCTGTTTTAATTTTTTTATTATAATTTGGTTCAATATTTATTTATTTATTAGTTTGTTTTATTAAATTATTTACGCATGTATTTGTTATTATTTCCTTTTGTCTTAATTTTGAACGAAGTTAACTTTAAAAATTAGGCGCAAAACGATAGCGTATTTTTGGAGCAGCGATCTCTTTCTAGCGCGTGAGCGACTGCTCCGTAAATATGAGGCTGTAAAATGTGGGTGAGGACGGTACAGTAACACAATCCAGTGACACAATCTGTTTCCAAAGTTCTCGTCGTAGATTTAACCGAAAGTTATCTGGAATTTGGTAAATACTTTTCGAATATATGACAAATTTGCAAAATACTGTTCCAATATATGTGTTAAATGCATATTTGGGATTTATTTGTTTTTGTTTTTTAAACATTTATTTGTCGAAACAGAATGTACCCTATCTACAATGCAGGAAGAATTAAAGTTACATATACTGATGTTAAGTTAGACAAGTTACTTGCCATATGCTCCAGGAATAAAGATTAATTGTAGGAAAGCCCAATCGAAATGGAGGTCATCAATTCAGAATCTGTTTTCGATATGTTTGATTTTTTTAATTTGAATGCAAATATCTACGCATTTTTAATTAATATCAACAAACTATTATCATGTTGTATTACAATTGTATTAATTCGTTCCATTGCAACATGCAATTTAATAATTTTTTCCCATTAAACCAGTCTTATCGGGGATTGTGAACCGGTGGTTGACCATTAGGATTTAGGCAGGGTAATACTAGTAACACTTAACATCACCAATTAAACCTTAATCTGGATCGAAAGTACAACAGATTATGAATAAATCCTAACAATTTGCTTTGAAAAGTTGTCTTGTCCACCACAGCGTATCCTGAAAGTTAGTTTTCCTAAGTCGTCAACAAAAAGAAAACACAAGTTCACGGGAAAGATTTATTGTAGCAGATATTGCATATGTTGTACTAATTTCCTTGTAATCACCATCGGAACTGAGATATTTGTAACGCCATAGGATAAATATTTGTATCCCGCTACCGCAGAGAGATGTACTAGTGTGTAGCAGCCATTTACAATTCTGCGTCATTGCGATGCTAATCGGACAGGAATTTCTTGAGTAGTAAGGAAGGCGGGTGCAGGGACATACAGCTCGGCCTACGACAAATACTGTGCGGCAGTTCCGGTGAGAACTTCTCTGAAGCTGGCTAGCCATTCATAGCGGACCACAACAAACTACAAGCCACCATTTAATACTCATGAGTTATCATAATTTTTAAAACTAATTACGCTAACCAATTTCTAAAAAAATCGATCGTCAGAAAACTTCAGACGGATGCTAACTAGCCACGTAACAAAATACAGCAAAAAATCTGAGAAAAATCTGACAAAGGATTACAAATTAATTACCAATTAATTACTTCATTATTTCTTCATTAAAACAATTAATTGTTTACAAATATTTGAAAATGTGTGCCAAATCCAAAAATTAATGAATGAAATCGTAAAATGTCTTCTTTGCAGCAAACCAGAGATTTCCTGATGCTAACTACTCGTAAATACAATATATTTATCGGCCAACAGTACCAGAATGAAGTCCTACATGCAATTGTTTATAAAGGGCACTCATCATTTACGAGAATATCAAAATACCTAATTAAAATACCAAAGAAAACAATTATTCAGCGAAATACAAAAATGTTGATGACAGGTTCCTACAATAGACATATATTGTATTAAATACAACTCATTTTAATTAAATACTCCGCCATGATGTTAAAATTGCAAAACAAAAATATCAACCAAAAAGGACTAATCGGCGGAATACAAAAATGTTTGCACAAGTTCCTACACGAGACACACTTTGTATTAAAATTAATTTGCTGGTGCATTTATCCACTTTTTCGTTACCAGCCCCTGTAATAAAAATTTTTCTGACGAAAATTCCCCGTTTTTTCCACCCAGCATTACATAACTTTGTCTCTACTCCATAGGGAGAAAGTAAAAACACAAGTCTTCGTCGTTTTGGAGGTATTCAATGGTGAGGGCAAATTTACGTATCACACGAGATTAAAGTGTCACATTAATCTCGCGAGGAATAAAAACACATTTTGACGTAGTAAAAAGTGATTAAATCCGCACTTCAATCACTTTTAAAAATAAAATATATAAGCCCTTTTAATTATTTAAACATTTTTAAGTATTTGTCAAATCTTTGTCAATGGAGCTCATGGTCCCCGTGACTCCCTTCTAGACCGACACAAAGGAATGTTTTTTTCATCGCATACCTTCTGTTGAACCACTCACTCTTCCTCTCCTTTTCCATCTCTTTCCTTCCCGTGTCTTTTAAAGCTGTTGGATTTCAGTAGTTTATTGACCAGCTTACTTTCTGAAGAGGTGTAGATACGGAATGATGCGGTGTAGATACGGTTCTTTCAAATATCTGCAGTTAGTGGGGGATGGAATTAATTGATTTTTGTACAGTTTGGTAGATAAAAATGCTTCTTCATACTTTCGAGGATATGATAGATTAGAAGAATTTTTGTAGGAGCTAAGAAGGTGGCATCTGAAACGCCCCCATTCCCCTCCTCTTTGCAAACGTCTCTCTCCGACGCTCCCTTCCCCTTTCTTTCCTACTCCCTGCTTCTCCTTCCTCTTTGCAACATGCCTCCACCTCCTCCTTCTCACCTATCTCACTCGCATCCCTCGGTTCCTCTCAGCCCCATCGTTTCATCGCTTCCACCACATTGATTCCCTTTCCTGTCAGTTTTGGCCCTCTTCCTCCTTATCCGCGACATTTCCCCTCTCATTCGCCAGTCTTATCCCCCACCGCCCTCACTTCCAACTCTTCGCTCCTGCCTTCTCCTGGCATAGTCGCCATTGTCGCCTTCTCCTTTCACTCTTTCCCAACTCCTTCCGCCTTGCCCGCAGCCTCTTCTCCTTCCTTCTCTCTCTCACCGGGAGCGGTAGCTCAGTGCATCAACTGATGTCACTGCAGCGCCTCTGACAGGGAGGCCCTAGGTTCGAGTTGTGATGGCGGCAGGATTTTCGACACTAGCTTTTCAGCTAGTTCGAATTCAGTCGCTGTCTGGAGGAGAATTCTAGCGGCCGGCTGCTCTGATCGGTAGTTTTCCGTGGTTTCTCCGATCAACACCAGGCAAATGCCGGAGCAGGAGCAGTACCCTACCAAACGGGCCACGGACCGCGCGCGATCTGTCCTTCCTCTTCCTTGTCCTATCCTCTCCCCGTCCCTATCCCTTCCCGTCCTATCCTCTCCACACAATTACACTAACATGCACTACACAATCACATATTCCGGGAGTCCGGTCGGGAGCTTAGAACCTGTCCCGGCCGGGGCGGTGCCCCGCTGGTGGGAGAGTCCTGGTTACGGGGAAACCCCACTAGCCGACGGTAGGTCGGGGCGCCGGATCTCGCCATCCAGCGGGGAAAGATCGCCGCCATCTCCCGAGAAGAAAGCATGCACTACTCTGACGGGACTAATGACCAAAGCAGCTGACGCGCCCGTAAACACGAAAAAATCAATCAATAAATCCTTCCTTCTCTCCGTCCTCATTTCCCCTCTCATTCTTCTCCCTTTTTGGTTCCCCTCTTTAATCTTCATCACCGTCATTCCAGGATGGAGTGATGCATAACAAACTAAGCACGTGCGAACTCCAATTACCTTATAAACAATATTTATAGGCTT
>BLKR01010653.1:0-49579 GCA_011170035.1 Teleogryllus occipitalis | reverse complement strand
TTTGCAGTGATGTTTGTTGGTAGTGGATATTGCTAGTTTGTACAATGTCTTCTATTGCGTCTAGTCTGGCTGCTAAACTACAGTCCTGAATAGCAATAGATGAAGCTTTTACTACCGATGGGAAAGTTGTATGGTGCAAAGTGTGCATTCATTTGTGCTCTCCAAATGATTTTTAAGACGTTTGTATTATTTATAACATTTGTTTAGGACTTTTTTATACATATAATTTCGCATTATGTAAATGTATTTTATAAGTTAATTTTAATATTACTATTTTATCCGATTTTACATACTTATTACATATTCTTACTGTTTTCATTACATATTTATGTACATATTTTTACGTTTCATACTACATATTATTCCGGTCTCTAGTAATATGTTGTTTACATTTGCCGAGTACTGAAAACTGCATGGCAACTTTTGATGCCGTGGCAGTTAGTGCTTCCTAAGAAATTGTACAGGAATATCGTTATTTCCAAGCAAGTAAAATTAAATAATGGCGAAAATGAAATCAAAATAAAAAAACCATCAAAATTGAAAAAATTAAGTAAAGGCTAGGTTATATGTTAGCAAGATCTGAGTGCACGTAAATTGTGTCCAGAATTTACTAGTCATACATAGATAAACAGTGGTATAATATATGCCGTGAAATGTCACGTGTTGATAGTATTGCATTGCCATCTTCTTACTAACCTCTTAATGCAGTGACTAGTGTCAACGATGACTTAATAACGTTCAGCACAAAAACTCATGTAACAAACGATGGTATCGGGTGTGTACTATGACATTAAAAAACTGTAATTTAGTTGTCTTGTTTGTGTGCAGACATTTGCGTAATTGTGTTCCTATTTGAACGGACCGATCTTAAAAGATGATTGGCTTCAATGTAATACTGTAATTTTTGGATCCTTCATTTTTATATAACCCACTTAAACCCTGTAAACAAAAATGTTCATTCGCTTCTAACTCGAATGCATTTCTGTGTGGGTTATCATGTTTTACACCTGAACCATACATTTTTTCTTCCAATGGCTGAATGCTCTAATTGCAACACCTCCCACGACTGGTGATCACGAGCTCCGTAGTAAGTGAAGAAGCCGCCGTTCTTCATTTCGGTCGTAAATTCATCTCAGCGACGGCGGGAGACGGCTCTGATTGACCACTACGCGATTCGGAGCTTGGAGTAGGGGCATAGCAAGGAACTATTTATCATAGCGTTGAAATTGCGTGCAATAAATGTATGACAAAGTACATGTTAATCGCTTGTAATCAGTCCTATTAAGCTTTTTCCTCAGCAATTTTTGGCCGGCTAATGAATTTAAAAAAGGTTTATAACCGGGGGAAAGGACTCGATAAAAAACGAAGAACCAAAACAAAACGAAAGGTTTCTATTAAGCCGGTAGTTATAGAGCGATTTTCCTAAGGATGAGCCAAAGTGACAGCTAGTGCTGGCAACATAACTGAAGGTTCTGTGGTCGTTGTGCCCCTGAGTCCATTAGACTCCCTTTCTCACATTCGTTCGTTTGCAGTTGGCTAACTTGTAAATAGCTTCCACACTTCCTTTTGTGGTGTCCTTTTCCGACAAAAAATATAGTGCGCTGCAAGAATTAATTGATAATAGGAAGTGCAGTGTAATGTGCTCTTCTGTAAACATTCTTTTTTTCTTTATATATTACATTGAATTTACTTTTTGTGTAATAAATATTATGTTTATTTTAAAACCGAGACTTGAATGCCGCCGAATGATGCGTGCCGGTGCACGTGTTTCCGGCTTAAAATCATTTTTCTTTCTATTTACATTCGTGGCAGTTTTCTTTTAGTGACTGTGAGAGCATGTTAAGAGATTTTCCACATACGTAATTAAATGTAATTATTTCCCGGACTCACGTACGTGCATGTGTCTCAGCGAAACTCTTAGACTTGTGCATAGGGATGTTATCACAGGAGCCATTAGCACTTTACGAAGGGGCGTGGCTGAACAGCTGTCGCGGCGGAGGGATACTTCTCTGAAATACATGATGTTCACTTGTTTTCGCGAACTGTCACTTTGGCTCCTCCTTAGGAAAATCGTTGTATAATACCCGCGCGTAGTGTTGTCGCGCCCCGATGTCTGCGGCCGCCACGCCGTTCGCCGCCGTGCCGCGCCACGCCGCGCCACGCCACGCGGGTTTCTCGGAAGCGAGCGCCCGAAGCACGCGGGCCTACTTTCTCGGCCCTCCGATGACTCACTCGAGGCGATGAATGCGCGCTGAATGGAGTGTCGAGCGGAGCGCTTAGCTTTTTTGTTTCTGCTAATTTTTTTAAATGGGGAGCCGTGGATTGCGGGCGTGAAGGGGCGGCGGCGCACGTGGGCGTGGCGAAAGTCCCGCCCTCTCCCCCCTTCCCCGTGCCCGCTCCGCAGTACTACCGTCCCGAATGGATGCAGTTTGTGGCCGCGTGTTTCCGCTTGCCTTAAATTAAAAATATGAGACGAATTAGTTCCCCTCCCCCTTTCTAAGGATTTCAGTACAAGCTTGTGGAAGGCGTTCGTTTAAGGTAGGGGTGTTCAAGGGTAAGATTTGGAACCGAATTGCCCATGGGAGCCCGCTGGAAGCGCCCACGTGGGCAACAGCTCGCTGCAATTGCATACGCCTCCCCTGCTCGTCGGTTGACTCGACGAGCAACGGGCCACGCCTGTTGCCCGCAACTGTATGCTGGCCCGGGGCACGCCAACTGGGTCGCCCACTTGAGCAGCCCTGGTTTAAGCAGTCCGTTTAATAGAAGAAAAGGGAACGACAAAAACAGACGGGAAACGCCTCAATTTCGAAAATAGTAAGGTCGTTATTTTTCAAGCCTGTTGATTTTTGAGAATCGTATCGAATGAGAAGGAATCGCATGAGAACCGCATCGAATTGACCAAAGAGTGACCGGGAGCGGTACCTCAGTGCATCAACTGATGTCACTGCAGCGCGTCTGACCGGGAGGTCCTAGGTTCCCACTCCCCACGGCGGCAGGATTTTCGACACTAGCTTTTCAGCTAGGTCGAATTCAGTCGCTGTCTGGAGGAGAATTCTAGCGGACGGCTGCTCTGATCGATAGTTTTCCGTGGTTTCTCAGATCAACACCAGGCGAAGCAGTACTCTCCAGGCAGATGCCGGAGCAGTACTCTACCAAACGGGCAACGGACTGCGCGCGATCTTTCCTTCCTCTTCCTTGTCCTCTCCTCTCCCCTTACACACACACTTACACTAACATGCACTACACTACTACATATTCCGGGAGACCGGTCGGGAGCTTAGAGCTTGTCCCGGCTGGGGCGGTGTCCCGCTGGTGGGAGAGTCCTGGTTAGGGGGAAACCCCACTAGCCGACGTTAGGTCGGTGCCGGATCTCGCCATCCAGCAAGGGGGAAATCACCGCCATCTCCCGAGAAAAAACATGCACTACACTAACGGGACTAATGACCGAAGCAGTTGACGCGCCCGAAAAAACACGAAAACACGAAAAACTAATCAACCGACCAACCAAAGAGTGTCTCGCGATGTACGGAAAACTGACAAGGCGGCCTGCTGAATGTGAAGTTTGGAGCCGTGGCGTCTCGCGTCCGCGCGCTGACGGGCGCATGCAGAGCTCCCCTCTGGCGGCCGCCTGCGCCCTCGCGCCCCGTTAACTGCAACACTAACGGGCCTGATTGTTCCTCGCCTGGAAACAGTTAATGGAGGAGAACGGCACGTTTTTTGCTGGCTCGTACAGGCCGCCTGTGACCCAGTCATTACGCTACTGTTTTTGTAGCCGGCGAATGAGTAGGCGCGCTGTCCGGGGCTTATCGAGGAGCATCTCGCACTACACATTCGCACGCCGACGCCCGGGCCCGGCTGCGCATGTGTCGCTGGCGCTCTGCGGGTGGCGGCACAGCTGCGATCGGGGTGGGCGAAATCTCAGGGAGTGCGGTACCGGCCAGTATTTCGTGTCCACTGAATTGATTGATGGATTTTTTCGTGTTTCCGGGCGCGTCAACTGCTCTGGTCATTAGTCCTGTTAGTGTAGTGCATGCTTTTCCTCGGGAGATGGCGGTGATCTTCCCTCGCTGGGTGGTGAGATCCGGCGCCGACCTACCGTCGGCTAGTGGGGTTTCCCCCTAACCAGGACTCTCCCACCAGCGGGGCACCGCCCCAGCCGGGACAAGCTCTAAGCTCCCGACCGGTCTCCCTGGATATGTGGGAGTGTAGTGCATGTGTGTGTAAGGGTAGAGGATAGGACAAGGAATGGGAAGGACAGATCGCGCGCGGTCCCTGGCCCGTTTGATAGGGTACTGTTCCGACATTCGCCTGGTGGTAATCGGAGAAACCACGGAAAACTACCGATCAGAGCAGCCGACCTCTAGAATTCTCCTCCTGACAGCAACTGAATTCGACCTCGAAAATCCTGCCGCCGTGGGGAGTGGGAACCTAGAACTTCCCGGTCAGAGGCGTTGTAGTGACATCAGTTGATGCACTGAGCTACCGCTCCCGGTCGTGTCCGATGAAGATTTAGTACCCCCTTTAATTCAAATGCTTTCTAACATCCGTTTATAATACCTTTCGTCGCTTAAATTAGTTTTTGTTTTGCCAAGTTGTCTAGGTGTAATATTGAAGAGTAAGTTCTCATCAGCCGGCGTAGGTGTCGCAGGGACTCGGAGCAGCACCCAAGAACACGGCGGATTGGATCCCGCGTAAGGTCGGATTAATTGCAACATGTTACAGCTGGCTGAGTTGACTTAGTTGGCTTCTTACTGTCACGATGTCACTGAACCAACGTACCTTGCATAATATTATTTCATTCATCCCGATGATCTGCAACCCGTTCCGTTCTCCTCCTTAGTGCGAGGATTGATTTCTACGTTTATCGTGCTTATTTTTTCCTTGGTATTATATATTCGGATATAATTGATCCACTTCTGTTTTCAAAAAACCTGCGCACGTCCTTTTAGAGCACTGCTAAAGTTGAGAAACACAGTTAAAAGTTGGTGGAAACAAAACTTGAAACCTATTACGAGATTCTTACCCCGGTGAGATTACCCCCATCTACACAATTCTGAAGATTCTGGGATGTTCACCTTGATCGATGTTTTATCTGGACTTCTACGACATCTATTTGCGCTAATTATGAAACTTAACAAAAAATATTACTCCTCCTAAAACATTGGAAGAACGAAACGGGATGGAATTGGGCTATGCCTTCTCAGGAAACGAAAAGTGAAAGGGGTTTAGCTGGGAAGCGGGGGTGAAGGAAAACTTACCGCGGGATGCAATCGGAAGATTCCCGCCGCCGCTGTGTTGCAGGGCGGCCTCCTTCAGCGGAATTTGCGACGGAGCGGCCGGGTTCGCGACAGGTTTTGGCACCGTGCTCCCGTTGGGGCGGCATTTCTCCCGGCGCTCGCCACTCGTACATGATCGCCATTCCTTGCATTCTCGGCGTCCCTCCCGTTGACGACACCTAACTTCCAACACAACTTCTCTGTGTACCTTTGCGCTCGTACTGTCAGATTGCTTCCTTTGCGACGATAGCAGCCCTAAATGAGATGTGTACAGTGTGACTCCATCAAAGGTGATGGGGCAGTGTGCTGTAATTTCTTGTTCTTTGTACAACAGTCTGGGTTCGCAGAACTTACAATTAGAAGTGAACGCCTGGATACGGATTTCATACCCCTAATAAATCAAGATAATGATTTTTGGTGCTGTGAGTACGCATTTGAAAGAGGCAAGAAACAACGCAAATCTCATACTTGCTGGCTGGTCATGACATCTTTAACACACTTTTTTTAACATTCTTTATTATGATAATGGTATCTATGCCGCATGACCATACCTATGGTTTTATGGGTATGACATAATGATCCCGTCCAGTGGGTCCACGCCCTGACGGAGGGATGCAGGGAAGGCTCTCCTGTATTCCTTTCTCTAACTTCCATTCTCGTGCTCCCCATTTTATGCCACCAAAATCTGTTATCGCTCTTTTTCTTCTTCAGAGGTCTTCTCTGTATGCTGAACCCATATTTGTCGTGCACGGCAACCCATGTCGAAGGAAATGGGTGACCTGGAGGTTGAGGGGTCTGTGTGTACTCACTCGTATGCCGCCTTGGCGCTGGAACTTTGGAGATAGGCTTTTTCTAACTCTGTTCATTGTACTAACCCCAGCGAGTCTTGATGGCTGCGTATGTACTACGTGCTTTTGCCTCTGGCTCGTCTAGACGGGCAGTCGCGAGCTAATTCACTCCCGATTGATCGGCTCGGACCTGGTCATTGACTGAATTCCGGAGTGAACTGCGGGAGCCACTTTTAAACATTTAAACAGTTGAGTGCTGTCCGTCTCGCGCGAGTCAAGGAGGATTCATACGGAAAGCTCCAAGGGGTGGTGAGACAAGAGATAATACTTTTAAGCACGTATCGACGAGTTGATTGACATAATTATTAAATATCAAAGAGATGACTGACTTCCAAGTGGAAGTAGGCATTCACTCTACCTTCAGTCTTTGTAAGGAAGTGGTCAATCATGAGGATTATTCTTCGAAACCTGAGGAGGAACTTCTTTCCTTCTTTAAAAGTCAGGGCGTCACTGAGGTATGCGGGACTAAGATTAAGGAGCATAGGAGAGAGGTCCCCACTCCTGCAGTGGAATGTGTCTTAACCCTTTGCCCTGTTTTAAAAAGGTGCGGCCATATGCAACAAAGGTGCATGGCACATAGCCCAGTATGCGCAAAGTGCGGCAAATCAATGCACGAACCAGAATCCTGTGCTAGCTTGCGCTGTGTGAATTGAGAAGGTGACAGTGCCAACAACTCTTTAACAAGTACCCTACCTTTCTGTAGGCGAGGAAGATTAATAAGATCTGAGTCACGGAGAAAGTGTCCTTTCGGATGTCTAACGAAGAATCCTGTCAATCTCTCTTGATCATTCTCCAGTGCCGTGTCCAAGACAGTTAAAGCAACAGTGAGTTGCCTAACTACTTCTACTGGACCCTCAGTAGCGCAATTCTGTTGCTTGGTGTCTCCTGTAAACTTCTCTGAAGAGACATCGCCCTTGTAAAGCGGAAAAATAATTCCTAGAAAATGAAACAGACCAAGAAAGTTACTCAGCCGTCGAAGTCTATTCAAGCATCCACTTCCATTCAGTCCAGCATGAAGGTTGTCACTCGGCTATCCATCCTGGACTCTCTTTTAAGCCCGGACCACTGTAAACTCATGAGACTCGTTGTGAGCGATTACTCAGCACGTCGAGCAGAGCTCAGGAGGACTCTGCCTCCGAGGAAACGTCAGCCGGAGTTTAAAAATTCAAAAAAATGTTGGACCCTGGAAGACTAAAGTGTTTTTCCGCGACGGATTCAAATCCGTAGCTCGTTTCCCGCAATTATGTGGGATTTCTTTGATTTCCCATGTCAGAAGTATTGCAGTCACACCACGTCTCACGATGACGATCGCGTCAATACCGTGTTCGTTTTCATTCATATTCAAGACGTATTTATATAGTTTTAAATCGAAAATAGTGAGTTAAAATGACAAAGTCGTGTAAAACTAATGCAGAGTGTTATGTTAGTTTCGGGTATATCGTTGCCAAAGAGGAGAAAATTATAACAGATTGTTAAAAAATGCGAGCCTACTCTACTTCGGATACAGTGTCAGTGGCACAGAAAAGCTATGAGTTCCGAAATTGTTGTGCGAAGGTGTACAAATGATCGATGGCACGTGTATCTATTTTGCATTTTTATCGCCGATACCCTAGAAAGGGCCATAGAATCACACAGATAACTGTTACTTTGGTTTCATGAACGTGGTCAGTACTAAAGTCTAAAAATGTTATGACATTGAAATATACTCACGTTTCATCTGTGTTGAGACCAATTCCACGTGGTAAATATGATGGATAACCCGTTTATTCCGATACTAGCTCTTCCACCATAGAGAGTTCCGTTGCAAGTGTAAGTAATGGCAGTGATTTTGCGATTAACGAAAAACATTCACTTTCGCAAGCTGAACTGAGTGATTTGATCCGAGACTTGGAACTATCAAAACACACAGCACAGAATTGTTAGCATGGCGTATGCAAAATGGAAATATTCGTATCTCGACAAGGAAGCGAAAGTGACCCTTTACAGAAACGGGAATGAACTGTTGATATCGTATTTCACAAAAAAGTAATTCTTATTGCATTAATATCGTCTGCTTATTTGAAGCGATTACGATACGCCGTACGATAAACATGAATGGCGTCTCTTCATTGGTGTATGAAAATACAGTCTTAAAGCTGTCTCTGTCACGATGGAAATGCAAAACCATCTATTCCGCTTGCTCACGCACATAGCACGAAAGAAAATTGTATGACAATGATTGAAATATTGAAGAATATCAAATGCGCCGAACACAACTGGAAAGTTTGTAGCGATTTCAAGGTATTTTTATTCAATGAATGTTTATTTATACCTACATTTACCTACCAATGGTACTAGTTATACCTACATTACTTACCAAGGTTGACATTGATCGATTAGATCATGGGTTTGCTGTACCCCCTCAATGGGTCGTGTGACCTATGTGGACGGAAAGGGTGCTCATTTCAACAGGGCTGTATTCTTTATCCCTCCTCCTCAATCAGTGACGTACAGAAAATTAGTAAAATAAATACAGAAATATGTATTAAAAAGTAATTAATGCGTAAAATAAAATTATCAGAATATCCCTTGTTTTATTAAAATAATTTTCTCCAATCATAAAAAAATCCACAAGCGTATCCAAGAAAAAATTAACAGTATATCACATATTCCTATTACTTTTTGAAAGAATGATCTCTGTAGCAACTAACATATTTGTTCCAAATTCTGACAAATTAACTGATCATAAGACATGATCATGAACTAATAATTTCCAAAACAGTGCCAACGAAACAATTCAAAGATCTTCCAAAAACCTTAGAAAAACGTTTCAAAAGATTTAACGGCAGAGGCTAAAATAATTCTATAAGTAAAACTGGACTAAAATAATACTTGCCATATAGTATTTCAGTTTTCCATTATCAAACATTTTCTTTTTAATGCGAATGGATGCTGCAGATTCAAAATTGTACCGATGAACTTGATACAAAATAAAGAAAATCTAAAGTGGCGTACATCATTCTAGGTCTCCCACTTCGTAAACATAGGCTGTCTAGGAAGAATAATTTCCGAAATAAAATTAACATAAAAGCGTCTCCGTTCTGTGCTGAGTGTTTTATTTTTATTTTTTTAAATTTTTGTTTAATTCCGGATTTTGAGTTGACTGATCTCTCAAGGAGGTGAAGAGGGCAAATAATAACGCCTGTCAAAAAAACAACAAATTCTCACGCCAACTTCTGCTCTGGGCTGTAACATCTTTTCCTGCAACATCAAACTCTTGCAGATGACAGACATACCGGAGGCTATGTATAGGATCCATACCACGCCCTTGTGTATTTCAGTACGAAGCGTGTTCATCGAAATACTTATCTCCTTTATTGGGGCGCGCCGTGTGTGCATGCGATACACTCTCATGGGTGGCAATGCTCCAGTGCTTCGGGTGGAGGTCGCAGAAAAAGAAAGCATTCTGGGCGATAGTGAGTAGCTTTCTCGGCGATTTCATGTGAAATCAAGCAGCATAAAATGCAACTAATCAACAAAAAATGGAAATATGTGAAAATATGTTCTTATTGCTCGAATACCATCGGGTCACTCAAAAGACATGTTGTAAAGTTCTAGGGGATGTACAAGAGTCAAGGATGAACACTTTTTCCCAGTAGACTGTGGTGGAAAGTCATATAACTGAGTTAACACATGTGACATATGCCCTTGATTGGTAGGCAACCTGTCATGCGATAGTATTTTACAGATCATGATCTAATGCAGATAGATTTCGTATACCCGTCAAACACGAATGCATGATGGTTGCCTACCAACAAGGGGCAAATGTCACGTGTTCAACTTCATTATAACATGTCCACCACATGTTCATTCAGAACAAAAGTACATCTTTGATCCGTCTACATGCCGTAAACGCTTGTAACATTTATTCTGAGACACCTGTGTAAGGGCGTGCACGTTTGATACAATGTATAAATGTATACTACAGTGTGAACGCTTTGAAGCACTATCTTATAAAACATCAACCAAACATCAACATTGTCGTTTGAACTTGAAAGAGTTCTCATAAAACATGTAATTGCATAAATATCCGAGTGTTAATTATGCCAATTGTCGCATGTGGTGCCCGACACACACACACACACACACACACACACACACACACACACACACACGCGCGCGCACGCGCGCACGCGCGCGCGCGCGCGCGCGCGCGTAAGAATTACTGAATTCTTTAAAGTGGAATTCGTGATGTGTCCCCCACCCACCTTTACCACGGCCTGTAGATACTCGGAAGAGGTAAATCCCCAATAATATCACGAAAGCCTCCAGATCCCTTTTTGTAGGGAACGGCGTAAGGAGCATACATCGAGGCTTCGAAAAACAAGTTTCGACCTCGGACGCGGCTTTTGCAACTTACACATGATATATGGCAAGAGACAGATATTCAAGCGTGCTATTGACACAAGCCTAATTAAGGCGCGCTTTTCATCAACAAATATTAACCTAATAAAGAAAAGGTAAAATTCATCTCCTCTTCGTAAATTGTCTTTCTTTTGGCGCCTCATATGTTATGTGATTCGATGTGAGAGTCGTCTGTACCTATATGTGCATCAGGAATAATACAAGTGGCACGCATTGTGTTGAAACGATAATGGAATGAGGGGCAGGGACGCGCTCTGCTCGCCAAACGTTCGATCTGTAGTGTTTGAACCACGTTATTCAAAGATGAGCTAGCCCGCTAGGTTGTCCTACACAATTCCAGTAGGAAGTGACAGTAATGGATTCAATCCAAACGTACAAATAGTACAACGAACATTTTAGTCGTCCCGCATACCGCCCATCACTGAACGGAAATGATTGCCTTGTCCTTTCGTACTGTGTGCCTTGTGTCCGTTGCCTTGCGCAAGGTCGCCGTAATGAAGCGATGATCGGGAGCGACCGCAAGCCAAGCGCCTGGCATTCCTCCACGCGCCGCGCCCCCGCCGCACCTTGCAAACCGCAGCGCCTCTCGGCTCGGCTCAGCTCCGCTCAGCTCAGCTCAGCTCGGATCGGCTCAGCTCGCGGGAAATGATTTGATTTGATTTGATTTTTTCGTGTTTCCGGGCACGTCAACTGCTTTGGTCATTAGTCCCGTTAGTGTAGTGCATGTTTTTTTCTCGGAAGATGGCGGTGATCTTTTCCCGCTGGATGGCGAGATCCGGCGCCGACCTACCGTCGGCTAGTGGGGTTTCCCCCTAACCAGGACTCTCCCACCAGCGGGGCACCGCCCCAGCCGGGACAAGCTCTAAGCTCTTGACCGGCCTCCCGGAATATGTGGCAGTGTAGTGCATGTTAGTGTAAGTGTGTGTGTAAGGGGAGAGGATAGGACAAGGAAGAGGAAGGACACATCGCGCGGGGTCCGTGGCCCGTTTGTTAGGGTACTGCTCCGGCATTCGCCTGGTGTTCATCGGAGAAACCACGGAAAACTACCGATCAGAGTCGCGGGAAATGATCGCTTATGACAGAAACTGATGCGCGGCCTTTCGTGCTGTTGTACGTTTTCTCCCTGCACTACAGTACAGGAAGGAAAAGTACTGGGATCACCTCAACAATACGATACCGAATTTTTGGTCTTAAAATCCCCGTTTGAAATTCTTTTGAGGAGCAACTTCGCACTTGCATCAGAATTAAAGTGTATTAGTACAGTTCCAAAGATTGTTCACATTAATGCAAGTGGTGAGGAAATACATGTAATTTTGTTATACGTGTCAGATTATAGGATTTTGAGCCGAAATTTTGTAAATACGAAAGTACTTGCATCTATGTAGTTGTGTCGTTGCCGAAATTAAGACAATGTCCTGAAAAATGGTAACCAATTTTTTTCTTTATTTGTTTGCTCGAATATAGGAAAGAGCTTTTATGAATATTGTAATATTCGATTTTAATTTACAACTTAAGAAATTTTGAAAATTGCTAAGTTTGCGTTTTTTCGAGTCTCTCCTCCTCCAATATTAAACCCTGATATTTCTTTCTGAATTTAATTTGTCCGTCAATTTTCATGACGTTACGCACTTCTTTAAAAAATGATTAGTTGTTGAGTAACAACACTAAGAGGAGGAAAAGTTTCGCACATTCCCACTAGTTTAATGGCGGAATGCGATTGTCGTTGAGAGACAATAGGCGTTTTGCTGCTTGAATGCGTGTGCCGGTGCGTGTAATGCCACCGCCCAGCCTGATTATGAGTACAAGACGTGATAAAATGCTACAGGTGTCTTTTGATGAACAATGCCGACATCGCTGTTTCTTTCCTCAAAGATGTTAATCTAATTGCAATTAGATTGAAGTACGTGTTGGCAGAGATTCAGGTCTTTAGAGGCATTCGACGTCGTTCTCGTATGCATTGGAGCGCTTTGCAGAGCAGGAGAGCCCGAGGCAACGTGTTGGCCAAGCAGCGGAGCGCCTCCCGGGCAGGCAGCTTCCGTAATGAGAACTTGCCTTGTCTTCGATGCCCTTCCATTTTTCTACATTCCATTGCGTTCTGTTCTGTTCGCTTACCATTTTTTCCTTCGCTAAATCTACCTTACTCTCCCGTGGCTTCCCTTTCATTTCCTTCCTTTGCATATCGAACACTTACCTTCCAATTATCGCATGTTCTCTTTCCTTGTGTTGCATCCGTTCTTTATCCTTCCATTTCTTCTGCGTATATCCTTCTTTTCCTTGCTTTGCACTGCCTACCCTACCTTATCGTACACTCTCTTGTTCCCTTCTTTTTTGCCTTCCTTTCACGTCTCCTGTTGAGTAATCCTCTCGACTCTTTTCTTGTCCACATTGTCTAAGCAGCTCTTCTGAGGTGGTCCTGCCGTGATGACCCTCCTCCATTTAGATCAGGGACCTTCCCTGGGATGACTCGCCTGAGCCGGGGGGGGGGGCGCAGGACGCTGCATCCTAGAGGGCTGGTCGTGAGGCGTCCTCAGTCCTCCACTGCGACGCGCGGAGCTCTGGCCTGTGAATAAGCGGACCTTGAGATTCCGCAGCGGAAAATGCAAAAATATTCGTGTGTGGTGGAAGGGGCCGCTGTGCCCCTCGCCCTCCGACCCGCCGTCTCTGGGTGTGCGCTCGGCCGGCAGCGTTGAGGCGGTGCCAGCAGACGGCAAAGGTGTGCAGTATACCTTGATTTACATAAAGGAACATTCAACATAAGAATCTCCAATGTTAAATTTACGTCACAACAGACCGCCCACCCGGCACCATTTCGCCATTCTTCTCCATTCAGTAATCATTCTCAATTGTTTAAGTTTTATCTTTGGGTTGTATCATTCTCACATCTCGTCGTATTACTAGCGTGAAAACTATTCTTCTCTCGCAGTGGTTGACGTTTTTTTTCTACGACGCATTAAAACGTTTGTGAAAAGCGTACCATTTATTACGTCATCGCAGTCGTTTTATGTAGGAAGTATGACATCATGGCTGATGTAATTGTCATAGGTGACGTACTGTCTATTGTACTCGTCAAGGCAATGGTATCACATACATAGTTGCGCCCAGCGCGCGCTTTAAAATGTGGAGGCAAAAGGGAGAAGTAATCTAATATCGGTATAAAAAGTTCACCCTCCGAAACAATGGTCACTGACATGTTATACATGTCATCGTCCGACTAACAGAAACTCTGTCCGGGAACGGTTGTTTGCCGACTTTTCCGTCGCTTTTGATGCATCCCAAACAAGGTGATGATGCTTCTACCACGTTCTTACGTAACAAACGTCCAATTTTCTGCAGTGCGCTGCGCACTGGGATAGAGGGAACATTAGTTCTGCATTGGGACCTTCCACCTCCCCTCATTTATTTATGTTTTGTCTGTCTATTTAAAATACTTAGTGTACACAACGAATTTACAGAAGTGTATGTGGGTGAAAACATTAAAAATCACCTCGTCATTTCACAGCGCGGGTTCACTTAGCATTTCGCAGCGTGGGTGCCCAGATGCGACGGGGAAGGAATGATGAATTACAGTGTCCAACATTTATGTGTGTGTCCTTTTCATGTCCAATAGCCCTACATGTTATATTCCCCATTTTACTTTCAGTCCAACTTTACATTTCTGAAGCTTTCTCCTGAGGTTATTGTCTTGAGTTAATACTACTGATCCTGTACGTGTGTAGAGTCTAAAGTGCGTGAGAAAAACATTTAAAACAGTATGAATTAACTAGTTGCTTGTCACAGCAAAAATACTGGTCAACAGAACCTCACAAAATTGTTTTCCATAAGTGGCACGCACACTCAAGAGCAACAAATAAAATACTATCCTATAACACTACAGTAAATTAAATAGTGTAACAAAAACAGTCTTATGAATATTGCAATACCTCATATGTATGTAAACCTAATAGTTGTTTACATACCTAGAATATTAAAAGAGTCGCTGTTTCATAACCCATTTCGCGAAGTACAATTAGAGTGGAATTAGAAACAAACAAAGCGAATGTTCTCGTAACTTTCCTGTTTGCTGCGCCTCATTCCACTAACGTTATATTCTCATTCATATCAGCACGTCTTATCAACGAAGCAACAATTGAATCACCCTCCCGGGGAAATTTTTGGTTGATCATTGGATACGTAGAAACGAGTTGAAATTAAATTTTTTGTGTTATTTTTGTATTATAGAGAGAGATCTGTTTTAATAATTTGTAATAATTGTTATTTATCTAGTAAGTGGCTGTAAGACTCTGTTGTGAGCAAGTTATTTGATTATTCGCGAGTGCAGTAGCGCGAGTGTACAATCTGGTAGCCACGTGTTGTACACGTTTTTTTTTTCCTCTTTCCGATGGCCATTTGAACGTTTTGACTTATTTTCTAACTATGCCTAGAAGATTAATGGTATTTGTCTTTACTTCTATAGTACTTTTTTGTCGGTTATATGAAAAACCATACAATCTTCTTTGAACCTGTAAGTAAGCAGCATTTACAGGCATTCGGATAAGATAAAAATATACTATTGCGCCAAGTTGAAAATGTCTCTCCGATCGGGAAACTTGGCCGGCAACACTTATTATGTCACTTGATATTGCAGAGGCAATCGAATTTTCTGATCGGTTCACGCGTGGAGCTGAGAGGCTTTTAACCTGTTCTAAGCAACCATAACGTAATCACAATGAACAATATATTACACATTTAAGAATGAACAATGACCATTAAAGTTATAAATTCGTGTTAAATTATACTGCCGCGCCGCGCCCACTTAGGATTTATGGTACATGCAATAATTCGTAATAGTTGTTTCTCGTCTGCGAGAACTTAATGCCTGTTACATACGATTTTAGGGGCCTGCACGTGTAAATTCAAAACTTCGAGAAGTTTCGCTTGTTTTTTGGATGACATACATTTACTAAAATATGTACTTGTATGCTGGAGTGGACTACAGCAGGAAATTCTGCTATTCACCTTAACTTACAATCGTAATGCATTTCATGTAATTATAAACACTGAAATTTCTTTGCAAGGAAACATATGTCAAACATTTGTTTGACATTACATTTATGTACATTCACTAATCTTTACATTTAAAAACACTCTATATTAGAATTCAAGAAGCTATCTTTGCTTCTCTAACATTATCGTCACAAAACATCTTATGTTGGTAGATCAATTGCAACACGCACAACTAAACGACGAAGACCACCCACATTCCAACAACCCAGTGCAGTTGGTTTTCAAAACGACGCAGTGGTAAATGAAGGCAGATTAGCATTCAATCTTTAATTTTAAGGTATTAAAATTTCATGTTTATACCGTAAAACTTGTTAATAAGAGAAACTGATATTACACCTATGACCCATCACGTTTCATTTAAAGGAAACATTTCGAAATATAGTTGAGTAGAAAGCTCAAATTCCTTTCTAAATTAAACCCTTAAATGTCTTAAATGGATAATCTGCTTTCGTGCTACATTCAGGTTGATTACTGGAAAAAGGAAATTGCACAGCGATTTAGGTGAAGATTTTGGCAATCTTTCGGATCCAATAAAGTCTTGATAATTCTTTCTGAATCAGTCTTTTCCCTTCACTGTCCTTTTGCATATGTATAATTGCACATCGCGGCTTCTAAATTCTCGATTTTCTGGCTGTTCTATTCAATGCCTGTATCTCTTTCTCTAGATTGAAATGCAGTGGTAGAACGGGTAGCCGTTGTTAGTCGGCCCAGATTCCCAGCTGAAAAGGGTTTTGGATTCATTTCCTGCTTGCCATGCCAATCTGATTACCGAGTGGCGCGATACGTTAACTAGTTCCTAGGTATCCAGTTTGAAGAGCACAAAATATCCCAGAGTACTCTGACACTATTCTGAGATAAAATGCAAGTAACACTGTGTTCTTTATCCAGCATCGTGAATGTACTGAGGACGCATAATAATTGCAGGCTAACTACATTAAAAATTCTCTATGAAAGTTTCTAAGTGATTTCTTTAATCAGATTAGACATTTTGTTACTAGCTCATTTTTCGTAGAAGATAGTTCCACCAGGCAGTTTCGAACTTATCCATTTCTAACTTTTTTCGATTACTCAGTCGTGGAGAAGCCCAAATATTTGATTATTCGATTTTCTCATTTCCACCTCGAATTGGAGATAGAGGCATTGCTGTAGTTGCGCAATGTATCAGGCAATCGAAGTAGTAGCGCGTGACTGGTGTGCAGACTTCATGACGGCCAAGGTAGTTCCAGACCGCCTCGTTAAGAAATTTCCATCTCCTCGTCGACGAATAGCATAGAATGAGTTAAGTGCCCATGTTATAAAACAGCAATTCGCATGTAGTAAAGTTGTTGGAATAACAAAGACAATATTGCATTTATCGCGTTTTCACAACACACCTTTTCTATTCCTTCATATTTCATATTCTTGTTGTTTTTTAAGAATTAGCGAGAATTCGTTTATTTTGTGCAGGCGCACACCTTACTTGCCTAACACATCACGCCGACTTGGTGATATTCCTTGTAATAGCTTCGCAGCCACTTCGAGCGCATTCCTGACTCCTTGGCCACTCTCGACCATTACGTTGAAATAGCAGTTCCGCGTTGCTCCATCAACAGGGAGGCCCCGATGCTCTAGAGTGGGAGGGGAGTGCGACGACTTTCGCATAGTCATAGTCACTGCTGACAGCTTCAATTAATGTTCTCGTATGAATATTAATCGTTAATGACAGTAAAATGCAAGTCATGGGTACTTGGTGAAAAATTCGTAAAACTTTGAATGTTTCATTGCGGGCCATTAATTTCTGACCTTAGCTCGCGACTCTTAGAGCTCGATTCTTTGTTTAAATAGGAAAAAGAATCTCCCTCTCTCCTTCCTCTCCTCTCGTGTCTCTTCTTTGTTTTCTATGTCCGTCATATATGACACTCATTCTCTTCAAACCTTCAGAACGTGTTATGAGATTTACGTCAAGAAAGCTGACATGTTTCTGGAGAAAAATGTCAGCTTGGCAGCAGCCGAACTGCCCAGATGCTACCATTCTATTCTGATATACTTTGGGAGCTTAGTTCCCCTGTGTATTCCGGTCGGAATTGGAGAAGCGTCTTTAGTGCTGTCTTTATTACATAAACAACGCCTCCGTGGCCAACTGCGCTGGCTCCGAAGAACGTGCGGGATGCCCTTTCTATGGGGCGGGGTGGGGGAGGCTGACTGCTGCAGCTGCATCCGGCCCCACCCGCAGCAAAACAGCGCCACTGCAGCAGCCCCGCCCCTCCCCGCTTCCTTCCTCTTTTGTCGCGCGTCGGATGCGCTCGCCGTGGCGGCGTCGCCGAGGTCAGGCCCCGAGCGATTTGCAAGTGCGACGCCCACGCCGCGCGTGCTCCCCGCTCGCTGCACGCGACGTCTCGTGCGGCATGCGTCGCGACGGCTCACTGACTCGGGGAGCGGGGGTGGGATACGGCGCAGAAATCGGATGAGGCGGCGTCATCACGCGGAATACCTATGCTCTGGCCGAGGATCAGCAGGAAAGGGTTCTTTGCTCTCTCTCTCTCTCTCTCTCTCTCTCTCTCTCTCTCTCTCTCTCTCTCTCTCTATCTATCTATCTCTTCTCTTTCTTCTCTCTCCCTCTCTCTCTCTTCTCTCTTTTCTCTTCTCTTTCTCTATCTTCTCTCTCTTCTCTTTCTTCTCTCTCTTCTCTCTCCTCTTTCTTCTATCTCTCCCTCTCTCTCTTCTCTCTCTCCCTCTCTATGTATCTCTTCTCTTTATTCTCTCTCTCCCTCTCTTCTCTCTCCTCTCTCTCTCTTTTCTCTTCTCTCCCTCTCTCCTTTCTCTCTTCTCTCTCCCTCTCTATCTTTCTATCTATCTCTTTTTTTTGCCTGTTTTGGCAGATTGCGGTTCTCTGCGATGACGCCAATCGGCTGGGTCGAACCCACCTAAGGGCTCGGCTTCTCTCAAGCATCACCTGCAAGGAAACGACACCTCCCATTCCTCAATTTTACGTGAAATCATTCATACCTTGAGTAGGTTTCGAACCAACAACTTTGGGTATTGCACATCGGGGCGGTCCTGCGTCATTCCAGATCCAGTAATCAACATTATTGCCTTACAATTTACTTAAAAAGCCAGACGCCTGCAAGGAATCTCGATAGGCAGCCTCTCTGACATAAAAGCACGAAGAATTGCATTTCTCACTGAGGTCTTGCTAGGAAGAGTTGGTGTGCCTTCTTTAGATCATCGGTTTATTAATTTCCAATGTCTACATATATTGACATGAAGTTCATGATCAGGAGCTGGTAATTACATTTTATATTGATTATTCTGATCTTCTGAAATTGGAACTGCAGCTATCAGGACTCGCTCTGCGAGGATGTGAAAACAAGCATTCTGCGGCTGTTTCTTTGGATCTCAGCAATTTCGTATTTCTTTCGCCAAATCCACAGCGCCGTTGAAGGCGCGCGTATACTCACCGCGCGCGCCCTCTGCTCGGCGCGTGTTTCAATTTTCCCCTCTCCAGTAACCCTGGCGAGGCGGGAATTTATTCATTAAAGGGTGTACATTATACTCCAGCACTGTTGCTAGTGGAGCTGCAGGGAGGGCTTTTGTCTTAAACTAAGTAAAATAAATTTAAAAACTATAGACAAATGCCTCTTTGGGCGATTGTAGTTTTCAACATTAGTTACATGTAAAATGAGTGTTGGATGTTCTAAAAATTGTTCGTTTTTCTTGTTATTTTAAAAATATTCACTCTCTGGGCGCGTGGGCCGCTGGCGGTGGAGGTCGGCGCGAGGGCGCCGCGCCCGTGAACTGCGCCGGTTGGCCAGGAGGCTATTTGCGGACGGCGCGGCGCGGCGCAGCGCAGCGAACTCAGCAGCGGGGACGCACTGTGCACACGCCCGCGCTCCTTCTCGCGCGCAATCCACTCAGTGCGGATCACAAAGGCCTTAACAAACGTCACCTCGATACCGTGGCAGTCTGGGAAGCTCCCGCAAAAGGCTTGTCACTTGCACAGGACTGACTTCGTCTTCGAGTAGGTAGGTAGGTGGTGGAGGTGGGTAGGTAGTTTCCTGGCTAGGACACAAGATCTCATGAACTCCATCCTCAAGGGTGCGTCATCTATTGGTGTCTGAGAATAATTGTTACAAATTTCTAGGACATTTATGAGAGAAATTGAATTTTTTTCTTATAGGTTTGGATAGGAAGGATTGTAAGGCACTGGTGTTGGGCAGATGGACGAAATTTTTGGCTGCGTTAGAATGTGAACTGCCAAACACAAATTAATTGTGAATTGCCCTCCAAGGAGGGCTTAGTGTCACATGGTATCTTCGTTCCATGAAACTTTGTGCCACACGTTTATTGGCAAAAAACAGATCACCTTCGATCCGCTACATACCTGATAAGTTATGTTTGTAACAATTTTTTGTTGGTCATATTGAATTCTACCTGTCATTGCAGTTAATTTCAATTCACCGTTCCATATTAATCACGTCTCAGGTGGCGTGTGTTCATTTCTTTCCGATAATTTATTATTATTATTATTATTATTATTATTATTATTATTATTATTATTATTATTATTATTATTATTATTATTATTATTATTGGCGTATCGGCCATTTCTGACCACGCTATACGTGCGTAACTTTTAGGATCAGCTTTTCAGCTATATCCGTCGGTACAAGGTTGTTACGCTTTGAAGTGTAAATTATGAGGTGATAGGATGATGATGGGTGAAGGGATAATAACAAATATGACCATGCCTACGCAGGACTCGAATCTGTAGCATCCTCGGCGCAGACGATGGTTGCCGCAACCGCCTGTGCCAGGGGGAATATTATTATTATTATTATTATATATTATTATTATTATTATCGTTATTATTATTAGTCGCCTAATACTTTCTTTACACTGTAAATTATCCAAATAATGTAAACAGAATTTTCAGTCAGTATTTTGTTCTCACTATGGGCAGATGCCTCGAATTTGGACCATTTACAATTGTATTTCATGTGTAGAAATCGTCTGTTAGAAGATATGGCTATATTTGGTTGAAAGTGACCCTGTTTTCTACTCAGAGGTGTCATCAATTTTTTTCGTCGGGTTTGCTTTTTCTAGCACGTATTAGGTATGGGCGCATTAATGTGTAGATGTTTTATTGACTTCACTCGTGTAGACGTATGTTGTTCAATCACATCTGTATGTCATGTGCATCATGCCTTTGCGCTGTCCTTGTAAGTCGTCGAATGAATGCCCTGAACCAAGTTTATACGGGACGTACTATACTGCCTATTATGTACTCAAGTGGCTGCTGCGACAAGTCGTCGTTGAAACGAGCGAATTTGCGCGTTTAGTGCTGTCCTTTACGGCGGGTGCTGTAAAGCTGCAAATGGTCCCGCCCCGCAGAGCTGCTCTCCGCCCCGGCCCGCCCCGCCCCGCCCCGCCCCGCCCCGCCCCGCCTTTCCCCGCCCCGCCTCGCCCCGCCCCGCTGCACCCCTCCCCGCTCCGCCCCGCCCCGCCCCGCCCCGCCCCGCCCCGCCCCGCCCCGCCCCGCCCGCTCTGCTGTGCATAGCGCTGCTCGCGCTGTCCGCTGGCCATCGCTCTTCCTCGTTCCTCGGCGCCGATTTGTATGCAACTCGATGGAGGCGCGCGGCATCATCAGCGACACGCGCTGTCGCAACCGCCAGACGCCTTTTTATTCCTCCCAGCGGCGCGTCGCCGCTCGAGACGCGAGGCGCTTCCAGCCCATTAACGACGTGCCTCCTCCGCTTGGGCATCGACGCGACTTGGTTCCGTATAATGCGCGCCAGGGCCCTTCGAACTGGAATGATTTCCATGAATTGATGTAAACTCATTCATAATCTTTCATTCAGATGTATTTCGAGCGCCTGAATTGCTTTGGTAAATAGCTGAAGGTACGGTTGACATAAAGAGAATGCTAGTGGAGCTAATTTACATAATAAATTATGTATACATTTTCTGTCCTGTTGGTCGGAATAGAAATGCACAAGTCAGGTCGGACTTTTTTCACCGGAAAAGAGCTATTTTTATTTTCTCTCCATACTACGAATGGAATACTATGTATTCCATACTACGAATGAAGAGAAAACAATAATGCACTAAACTAAAACTAAACAGTACATACTTTTTCCCATTATTACGGGAACGGCTACGCAGTATTACGGTAACGGCTACGCAGTATTATAATGAGGCGGATTTGGATGACCTAAACTCTACCAAAAATGATCAATAAAATGCTCTTAAAATGTTTTTAACATGGCCTGAAAACAAAGAAGAATTAGTTTAAAAAGTTTGATGAAAACGACTTCAGATGAACAACTCCAATTGGATATGTTACTCATGTAATCAGGCTTCTGCCGTTTGTTCAAGTAAACTCAGCATGCAAATTTTTGGTGGGGACTGTTCTTTACTAGAAAATTTGTCTTTATTTATTGCGAAATCGGCGGAACTGACAATGGCACCGATAAGCGTCACACGAACCTCAGATTACATAGTACTCACAATGGTTGACATTACAATACGTGAGCGAAGAAATCGAATAGACTACTCAGGAATTCTGTGGAGAACATTTGTGGCATCTCGTAAATATTATTTGAAGCAAGTACCATTGAAATGATATTGAAATCGATTAAATCAGCGCAAAATCCATTAAAAATGACAGAAAAAGTTGAAACATGACGTATTAGTCGAAATCGATAAAGGGGGGGAATAGTATAAAAATGTGTCATTTCCTTTTGTCATAAGATAAAATGAATTTCTATATTAAATGGCATTGTTCTAAAGTAAAAAGAAAAAATGACATTTGTAGCACCCAACTCACGTTACACCTACACCACCAACTTCATACCTAACACAACATTCCAGATGCTTTAAAAAATTTATAACGTTTTCATTTGTAATTTTCAAAACTTCAAAGTTTTGCATTTACATTGTTTCAATATATAATTTAAAGAAGATATTTCATTAAGAAAAAAATCTCTATCGGCAATATTGTAGTTTTGCAAGGTTACCTTTTTGTTTGCAATTTTCGAAAATACTGAAAGTCAAAAATTGGACCTGCACTATTTATTAAGCGTCCTTTCCTGTATCCAAAGAAAATAACTGTAGCCGTTTTTTAGGTTGTTATTATTATTATTGTTTTTTTTATTGCTTTAATTTCAAGCGGTTTAGAGAAAAGGACGCTGGTCCCGTTATCAGCAATGATTCCCATTTCTATCAGGCTTTTCGTCCCGTTTCCCTGATCCTCGAGTGAATGCTGAGATGGTCGTAAATGTTACTCATCTATCTGAGTTCGTTTTATAGTGTTCAGTGGTAAATTTTGTTATACAAATTATCGTTCTCCATTTTTTGGCGGTAGTAAGTCAATTCGTTGAGTCAAACGAAGGGCACGTGAAGGATAATAGCCCAAATCTGTAGCTGATTTGCTTTTGCAAATAGTTTTTACTGTACCGTAGCGAATAGTTCCTTTTCAATTCTTGCCTAAACGGGTTGGTGGTAGGGATACCAGAATTTAAGAAAACGTGCACAGAATACTCGTACACTTCTCCCCACATTACGGCACGCCGTTTTTAACTGTGATTGCCGGTAAATGAATAAATAAAGTATACCGTGAAGTGGTGATATGTGAAATATATGCAGAATTACGAATACGATTACCACCACAAACAGAAATCAGACATGTGGAAATTTTCACTACGAAACTATTAGGACAGCAAACCAGGCTTGGTCAGGCAGCAGCGAGCAATTAAAACGAATAAAATACTAATGTAAGCGAGATAAGGTAGTAAAGAAGTGCCTTGCAGTGTGAATGTGGCTGTGTACGTAAAGCGTTTGCGTTTGTATGGTTGGCGAGGCGAGTCGCCGGTCAATGGGCGAGGCGGGGCGTTGTGGGCGTGGGCGAGGGCGTGATGGAGAGATGCAGACGCCGCGGCCTTCACGGTCGGGTTTCTTTGTGCGCGGGCGGCGCGGCGCGGCGCGCAAGGCGTGGGATTGGCATCGCGGCCTGCTGCGCGTTGCTGGGTGGGCGGCGAGTCTATTCCGAGAGAGACGGTGCGAGCGGCCGCCCACGCGTCGCCCTCGCTCGCCCCCCCCCCTCCCAACGTCTTTCCCAAAGCCTTTCCACAATTAACGTTAAAGGAGGAAATAAAATCCGCTATTTCAAACCAGTTTCGCCCGCAAACGATTAGACTTTATCGCCGTTACCTCGTAAGAAGAGAAAGTATTGTAATCGGGCGACGGAAACTGGCGATTTTCGACAGGAACACTTTGTGTCGGACCCTGGTAACGAGAACGTTGATTTATCTTGTTCCTATATGTAGTACGTTACTTTCTCTGACACATTCTGTTGTCAGAATCCAAGTTTTGTTGGTCCTTTGTACCGAAAAAGTTGATTGACTTTGTCCTTCGATAGCAAAGAGAGCGCTGAAATAAATGGTCATGCATTTCGCCTTGAGGAAGGTCGCAGGAGGACGGCCGAAACGTTAGCATCTGTACCTAGGAGGCGGCACTCCTGGACAGCTAAGTACGGTAGATAGTTGACTGGCGTGATAACGGTAAGGGCCTGAATTCGAATCTCGGCGTGAAGAAAAAAAATCGTTGGTTGAAAACTTTTTCAGGTTCATGAAGTTTTATAATATTGCCTAGTCGTTACAAATAATGCAAGAAAGAATGTGCTGGACCACTAGTTTTGATTTTAGTTCAAACAGCGGTGCTGCGGGAGTGTTCGCGAGCCTGAGCAGGGAACTCGTTCTTGGCTTTCGAAGGGAATCATAAAACGATCTTGGATTACATATCATCCATAGTGTTCAGTCTTTCAGGTCTCAATTATGGGGACAGTTACGTATGGTATAATCAATGAATTCAAATGTTGACGTATTTAAATATTTTTTGAACCGCCTATGTCTTTGTATCTCTTTGAAGTTTGAAGCTTCCTCGACCTTTCAAACTTCCGTGATCTCCTCGGAAAGTGAGCATTACATCTTGAAAGTGCATTGAAGCAGTCCCTGTTGGTCTTAAAATGCTGCCATCGGATGCTCATCACCTGAGGCTGGCGCGGCCGGGAGCGGGGTGCCGAGGTGGAATCTCATTCGGAGTGCCGCCCCCGGTTTCTCAGCAAAACCTTCGGGGTCCAATGTTTTTATAAAGCTGTTTACGTTGGCAGACCTCTCATCCATTCATGCGACATAAATCATTAACAATCCCACGCGTCCCAAGTGACACGAAGATCCTAGTCGAGAAGAATCTTGATGGACTGAACCCTTAAGACATGCTGTTCGGCCCCCCTGCCTCCGGGATTACCTTCCACCTTACCTTTTACCTACAGACGCCTTTGCCTTTACCATCCCACGCCACCTGTCCCCTGTGATTTCTCCGTGCGGTTGGCTTAGGCAGCCTGTCCGGACTGACCCGCACAACCACTGCCCAATCCCCGCGTGGTGTTTGTTTTGTTGTCCTTTTTTCTTTCATCTGACGAAGATTAAATGCAATCTCGGCTCCAGAAGGTGTTGTGTCACTACCTTGAGTGCTAGTAATGCAGGGTTGTTTCCCACCTAACAAACCTGAAAATGTCAGAAGTTGCAGATCTGGGTGAAGTCAAAAGTTGGAGAATTTTACTAAAACACTGTGAAAAGTATTTAATTAGATAACTATGAAAATGAAAGTTAAAATGTTATAACGATGATACAAAAATAACATCAGTTGTTTCAAAAGTTTTGTTCGTTGCATAATTTCAACAAATTCGACATTTCACACCATTTCGTGTCCCTAATATTGACTCGCTGATAATTTCTGTAAACTGTAAACCTGGATATAATACCACTACGGAAAGAGTCTGGAAATTTCGAAATTTGCTAACGTAGATGATTATTCTCATGATGATGAAATCCCATTCATTTGTTTGTAAAATTTGAAATGACACACTAACTTGAGTAGCCGAGTGACTCACCTTAGAAATCATTGACTAACCTGCTGTGATACGTGGTTATGCAAGTATAATAGCCTCGCAGATAATTGATTTGTTTTCTTCTCATTCAATCCACAAAGTTTCGGAAATATCTTGACTTTTCGAGAGATGGTCTGCCTTGGCTAGGCACATTATTCCCCAATCCGTGTTTGTTGTTATCTCAAGCACGAACGTAAGTCGGTAGACAAGGTACATGCAGTAAACGCCGCACCTAGATTCGCGTGTGGAAATGCGCAAGGCGTCTGGCGAGCGGTAAGAGGTTGGCTACCCCTGACGAACTACAAAGAAAACATCGGCCGCCGCTGTCTTATCGCGATGGGGCCCCGGGGACTGCGATGCGCTGCGCCAAGATGGTCGATCTGGCGCTGGCTTTCTCTGGCGACTCGGCCGCTCTGGAAAAGGCGAACTGCTCCGCTCCGCTCCGCCCCGCCCCGCCCCGCCCCGTTCCTCCCCGTTCCTCCAACGTCTCACCCTGCCACCCTGCCCCCACTCCCACCTCCGCCCCCGCCCAGCCCTGGCGCTTTCTCCGGGTCAACGCTCACGATGCGCTCCTTTTCTACTTCGCACGAGGCGGATTTAGAGTTGCATCCAATCCCCCTCATCGTTCCTACATTTATTAATTTAGGCAACATTGAGTCTCCTCCGTCCACAGGCGTGCGTACAAAGAGCCTAACACCTCTGAAATTTCGAGAAAGGCTATATAGTCTTAAGTAATAAAACATTTTATTTCCGTTAATATAATCATTTTCCGATTTCCTCTTTTCTAAACTCACAAATTGGGGAATGGCTGCAAGAATTTGTGGACGAGGCTCCCCATCTTGCAACGCTGTAATGGTTCATCATAATACCAGTTGTATTCTTATTCTATCATTGCAATTATTTCATTCTCCTTGTATTATATCTTATTAATTAACTAGTAAAAACAAATCATTTGTAAAAAAAATGTTGAATAGAAAAGGGGCCCAGTGGGGGACAGAAGGACCCAGAAACGTAAATACTCCCCTCTTGTTATAGGCTGCGCCCGCGTGTCCCTCCGACTGAATAATTATGAAGGAGTTGTGGAACGTAGCGGAATCGGATAGGATCCTCTAACAGTGAATCGAATAGGTTCCATAATTAATTCATATAATTTATCATTCATTTCCTGAAATTCATAGTTAACGATAACAGGTGTGTCACGGAATGTTTAGTAAAGAAACTGAAAACACCCGAAAGCCTACACTACATCAGGGATATTAAAATGATATAGTGAAGGATGTAGGATGGCGTCTCAAGCCTAAATAATTTACTAAAGTTCAACCAATGAGAAACCACAAACGTCTGAATCTTTCTTTTAGGAAATATTGGTGCCGTATTCATGAACAAAATGAATTAAAGAATTAATCTACGAGCAAAATTTTAAAAAAATATTGGTTTAATGAACGTATGCTTACTTTGATCGGTAGTTTTTCATGGTTTTTCCAATCAATACCGTGCAAATTCCAGTGCAGTACCTACCAAATGGGCCACGGACCGCGCGCGATCTCTCTTCATCTTTTTCCCGCCCCCTCCTTTACACACGGACATTTCACTTACATGGTCTACAGACCCACACATTTCGGGGAAACAGTCGGATGTCCAAAGCTTGCATCGGCTGGGGCAGTGCCCCGCTGGGGGAGATGCCTGAGGGGGAACTCAACATGGCGCCTGATCGCACGCCCCAGCGGATGAGGAACACCGCCACCTCCCGGCTCTAACTAGCCGTATTCTTTGGGACTACCGATCGAAGTAGCTGATGCGCCTGGAAAGAAGAAATCACTCACAGGAGCGTAAAGACCGCACGGATGGAGCCAACCGTGAGGCCGCGGGTTTGTACCCGGTTGGTGAAAGAAATTGACCTGTTTCACGTCGGTGAGTTTGTGGAGCCTGTCGGAATCGAATTCGTAGACTTACTGCTCTCAATAGTGGTTTCCAAGGTAGCCGAGCACTTCCAGGCACCCAAACAACGCGCCTGATCCTTGCTTCCCACTGTTTTATGTTTCCACTATCTCCCCCAATCCCGTCTGGGACGTCGTGAGGGAGACATACACCGGCAAGGTGGCGTTGCAGACTTGTGTGGATTAACACTAAGAAAAAGAAATTATTAATAAAATCAAAATTACGACGTGGCGGAATGATTTTCCATTAACGCTTTGTTATGAGTGGCGTTATCGAGCGAGTGGCAATAATGGGAGATGGGTGTGTGAAGAGGCCTCACTTCAGAAACAAGTGCATCCCACGGGAACACCGCGCCGGCAGACATCTCTCAGCCGGGGCCTCCAGTCATTTTCAAGTCCCGAACACACGTTGTCAACATTATTATATTTTTTTAAATAATGTGAAAAAATGAAATCAGTAAATCATTGTCAAAAAAAATATTTATCGTTCCGAATATATGGGAGCTACACAAGTTTAATCTCAATAAATCGGAACTTCAGAATCCGAGTTCCTGCTGTAGCGAAACCACATTTTTTCGACTCAGGAATAGAAGTTATCGAACGAGATCACTTTCCGGAGAAGCGTTGTTTACGCGAACTGCTTTCGTCAGAAACCTGTTTGAATCCTCCTACAAACGTTGGGATACGGAGATGCTCAGCAACCCCTACGGATCATCCGCAATCCTGCGAGCACACAATCCGAAGGGCCGGCGAGCTGTGGTCCAATCGCCCTCTATGGCCTGTCTCCCTCGAAGCGGAGGAGGCTGTCTCCGAAAACTCACAAGTAGGCGACGTTGCCTCACGCCTCCGCGATTATCTCAAAAAGGGGAACAAGACGGTGGAAAGCCAGCAGTGACTAGTCGCGTGGCAGGAAACAAAGTTTCTTGTGTTGAAATCCATTGAGTGGAGGTGGGGATTGAAATGTAGCGCCCCACATTTGACGAGGGCGGTGATGGACAGCCAAGCACAACCCGCCCTCACCCCCGCCGACGGCCTCAAGGCCCCTGGGGGCGCGCCTCTCCCCCAACGAACGCTCAGCGCCCGTGTAATGAACAGTTTATTTTAGTAGCGTGTTTATTCGAAAACGCCGGCGCTTCCGGTGCGGGCGCCTCAAGGGGCCGATTGACGGCGGTCGCGGAGCGGCTCCAGCCCTCGCCCGCCCGCCCGCGAGCCGGCCACGTGGAAGGGCAAGCGCGCTGAATGCTGCGGTCACGGACCGTTTATTTTTACGCCGCGTAAATCTACGACGAATTCCAATGACGTCACCCGCCGCCGCTCCCCGCGCCGCCGCCGCTCGAGGGCAATTAGCGGCGATGTAAGGCGCGTTTATTCTGGCGACCGGCGCCGCCGACACACCTTCCACGCCCCGCCCCGCCCCGCCCTCCTTTCCTCTGTCACCTGCCGACCCCACACCCGCGCCCTCCTCCGAGGTCGCGAGCCGCCGCCGCCGCCGCCTCCCGTCAGCTGACACCGAGAGTAAGACACACACACACAGTCGCGGGACGTGTGACGCGGCGAGGTGTCGGATAGGTGAGGAGAAGGCGCCGGTGGGCGTGCGCGCGCGCCGCTGCCGCCGTATCCAGACGGAGGCGCTCCTTTGTGCTCTTTCCGGAGGCGGCAGCTGCGCCTCTGGGCGCGCGCGGCGCAAGGGGAGGGCGGGGCGCAGCCGCATAGCAGCGGGATTGACACTCGTTGGAGAGTGTCAGCCAGCGCGCCCACCCGCCCGCCCGCCCGCCCAGCGCGTGCAGCCTGGCCCATGGGCGCCGGTCAATAAATATTAATAATCCAATCAATCTAAATGAGCAAAACCGAGGAACCAGCGACGTCATCGAGCTTGTGCAAACTATAACGGAAAGTTCATTCTCGGCGTGTTTGAAAGACAATCTAAACTTTCCGAGGCGTTTCGCAGACGTCGGATCAACAAACGAGCGCCATGTGCGGGGCGGAGCAATCGGGAATCGGGGAGGGCGGCGCCGCGCCCGTGCGTGGTTCGCGTGGAGATGGAGAGACTCGATGCGGAGCTGATGGATTGGAGCGGTGATTGAACTGCTGGAGAAGCGAGAATCTTCGCTTCCATCGCCGTTGACGATTGCCAGAAACCCGCGTGCACTCAGCCGCCTTGCAGCTCCTCTGTACAGCTTCTAGGCTTGTGCTTGGGGCGCCCCCATTCACGCATTTAGCACAGTGGGAGGCAGCGGCCGCAATGAGGGGTTTTTCGTAAACGCCCGAAAAAAAAAATGGGATTTTCAAAATTGAATGTTTTCATGATGAGACGCCGCTTATTAGCGACTTTTACTGTAAATATTGCCGCAGGTCATTACCTTACGGTTGGATAATTTGTACGTTTGTCTGATAAAACAAATTACATCACTGGAAAGCGATAGTTTGAATGAATCTCCATACATTCTTGATTGTAAATAAATGGTACAGAATTAACAAACAGTATACGCAACACTACACCACGTTGCATTATTATTGAGTTTAACTTTATTAACCTTGAACCAATTGTAGCATCTACTCACAAAATTAGGCCTATGGACTAGTGATGGCAACGGCTAGGTCAATGAAAGCTGCCAATTATTCAAATAAAAACGGAAGTAAAAACGTCAACTTGAATTATAATATTTTAATGCCAATAGCACCTCACTTGCCGATCATTATTTTACTATCCATCTTACGCTGAATCTTATTTTAGTAGGGATCTCATAGCTCGGTCAAAGCATCCACAGTTTCTCAAACCGGTCCGGTTCCCTACACCTGTTGAACTCTCAAGAAGGCGGACAGTGCAGCTGTGTTTTAACACAAATAATGTTACAGCGAGCGCTCTGGCACGGCCCAGGACGTTCATCGTGAATACAATGTGGCAACATGGCCGTGGCTTCTCGAGTTAACGAGCCTGCTCTCCGGAAAATAAATCACTTGCGAAGGATCAGGAAGGGTTGCACACTTATTTTCTTGTTGATTGTGAAAACAGTATTATATCTAGAGGTACTACAGAATGGCACAGACTTTCTGGCACCAATTCGTTTTCTATTCTCTTTATTCTGCACTAGCTTCCCGGATTTGCCCCATCCTCATTAGAGCTGCCATCTCAATATTTCGGTCTCCTAATGGTAGAACTAAAATTTTAAGAATGTTATAGACGAGTAAAACAGGCATTTGTGCAAATTTTGGTTGAAAAATTTGGAGCCGATTTTAAGAATATGTCGTTCGAGCGTTTATGAAAATGCTCAATTTAAACTCATTTTCACAAAAATCATTTGTTTTCGAGAAACTTCATCAGACATTATTTCAAGTACATATACTCACAAATAAAATAATGTGTAAATATTAACGACGTTGGAAATATTTTTAAAAGAATTACATTGGTGTAATTTTTACTTTTTTCCCCTTACTCCGTAACACGAGAAACTATTCTAATCGCGCGCCGGGAAACTGGGAATTTTCGTCAGAAAAACTCTTATTGTCGGGCCCTGGCAACGAAAAATTGGATAAATCTTGTTCCTATATATAGTAAGTTACTTCCTTTAACACGTTATGTAGCCAAAATCCATGTTTTATGGCTCATTGATTCCTAAAAATCGATTGACAGCAAGACGTGTTTGTCCGTTTATATTTTCACGCTAACGCCTAAACCGTTCAGCCATTTTTGTCTTCTTTTTCTTCTTTCCTTTCGAATTGATATTTCCCTGTCGATTTAAATAAACTCGAGGCCATCTGAGTTTGAACCGGTTATTTTATTTGGGGGATCCTTAAGTTAACGTTTTAAAACTACAAAATTTGAGATTAAGATTTTAGCCTTAAACACAATTTGTTCTAAAAAAATCTTTAAAAAGTTCATGTACAACGTTTGAGAAAACGAGTAATTTGTGCTTGAAATTAACGCAATTTATAAAAAACACGCTTTCTCAAAACCTGCTCCATTTTTTCTTCAACTTTTCCACGTACGCAAGGGTCACTTAAATGAATGACGCATGTCTCATTTTCGTCCAAGTCTCTGAATTTCCGGAAATTGCGAAGTTTTTTTTAAAAAATAATCCGTGAAAGTATGTGCTGTTATATCACCACTAGTTGAAAAAACAAATGCATACATCAAAATGGGACTGATGTCATGTTATTCAGTGGTTTTAGAACTATGCGGACAAAAATATTAAAGAAAAAATTGGGACGTTTTTGAAAAAATGTCGTTTCAGCATTTGTGAAAATGCTGTATTTTGAGCTCATTGTTATAGAAAAAGTTTGCGACGTCACGAGGAGCTTTTAGGAAACTTAACGACGTCACGAGAAGCATTTGTTCTCAAATGCAATAATGTATGTATACAAAAAGCCGATAATTTAAATATTAAGGCCGTGAGAGAGTTATAAAAAATAGATTTGTATATTTTTTTAATAAACAAAAGAATACAGTAAAATGGCGTTTATGTCATTTTATATAGTGCATTTAGCACTATTGCTACAAAAGTTTGAAGAAAAAAGTTATGGAAAGAATGTGTAGAACAGAAAACCTTGATTGTCGCGTTTTCTTTCGAAAATGAAACAACCTAGTTTATGACGTATAAGTAATCTGAAACAACGTCGAGTTTGAAGGACATCTCAGAACAAACTTTGATTAAAACTTTCCTGCTTAAAGTAAAATAAGGTTTTGTATTCCATCATTATAAACTACCGTTTTTGTTAAAAGAAATCTTTCATAAAATGACATCCAATGGCACATTATGATTTACTCGCCGTGTAACAGTTGTAACATCACTCAACGGTTTTCATTCATGGAATAGTTAGAATTCAGCCTAACAAGTTTTACCATATAATTGGCGAATTAGGATAGGTTCTGTTATCCAATCGGGAGCTTCAATATTTGAAATTGAAGCTTCGGATTGGATAAATGTATTCCCTCCCCTAACTCTCCAAGCATAGAGAAAATGTAATCATAGAATACACCCACGCGTAACATAAACGCAACAGCGAAGTGCCATGATGTTATTTGATGGAATCATTCAGAATGACCAACATAAGACAAAACTTGCAAGTTTGCAATTTTCAAACGTCAACATAATCTGATAACACATTCATGTACCTCAGCAAGATAGAAAGAGCTTCTAGGCTTTTCATTAAACAAAAACCAACGCGGTTCACTGTAGCGGCCATTCTAAATAGTACGTCCATATTCATGTTAAAAGCACGTGTTTATGTTCTGCTGTCTACATCAACATGTTCATTGCGAAAGGCCCTTTCGTCCGAGTGCGCGCGCGACGGGGCAACGGCGGCTCCGAGAGCCATCAAGCGATTATTCAGCGGTCGAGACGAGCTGTTTACGGCGGGTAATTTTTGTGTTGCGCTCACAGTTCCAGTCTTTACGTACTTGAGTTAAATACTTGACTGACTGTAAGTACACCTTAGATGAACGTGAGGCCTATTTCCACTCTCATACAGCGACAAAAGGATGGATCAGGTTCTTGAGAGATCGACTGTGAAAAGAATTCGCGTAGCCTACTCTTTCGGTAGTGCTGTTCAATTTTTCCGCCCGTCCGTCCATTCATTGAGCGCCAACGCGCTCGCTGTTTGGAGGCGGCGAGGGGTGAAGAGCGGGGAGCGGGCGGCGGTGGCAGTCTCGCGATTCGCTTTGGCGGGGGGGGGGCGCGATGACCCAGATGGCCCGTGGCCGCGATGTGGGCCGACCTGCGCCGCGCGAAGGGCGTTCGGCTCCCGAAAGGGGGCGTGGCGCAAGACCACCCACCCACGCGCCCATCGCTCGTCTCTTCTTGCGCGGTAGAGCCGCCACAGAAGGCCTTGTATTGTCGATTGACTTCCCTGGCCGAGAGCCAAGCAGTATCGGAGGGCGAGCGCGCTCCCTATACGAAGGTGTATCGCATCTCATGAATTCATGTCCCGCAACGGTGCATGCACCCGTAAATGCCTACGATCGTTGTATCTCCAAGAAAGCTGCTGTTTTTCACCCACCCAATGTCGCTATCCGATCACCTCTCTCTGTCCCTCTCTCGCTCGCTCTCTATACGAGTTTTCTATAAGAACGGTTAACTCCGACAACGTTTGACCGATTTCCCAGAAAGTTGGTACATCTATGTGCTTTTCTTCACCCGGAAAGTTTATGTGAGAATAAGAATTCAGAGAAACGTTTCTCACTCCATTATCTGCAGGATGAGACCTTGCTGAACATTCTATTACGTTTTTGCTGATCCGGCGCTTCTCGATATTACCCCTCCTGTTCAGAGACGTGCAGAATCTGCAACTAAATGTGAATGAGAGAGAGACAGACAGACAGAGAGAGACCGACAGACAGACAGAGAGAGAGAGAGAGAGAGAGAGAGAGAGACGGACGGAGGGGGATAAAGGGCAGAACAATGCCGGGTTTCACTAGTTTTAAATAAAACACTTGAAGTTGCAACACAAAGAAAGTATATTGTTAGTTATTTGAGGTTACCATCAATCGGCACGCTATTACCTGCTCCGTTTCCGCGAATATTTCTTATTCTAAATCCACCTACTAATGTTCTTAAATGCTTTCCTCAAGATTTCGCCAATCTTCTAATCTCTTGAAGACGCTACTGTTTGGGTATTTTAATCAGAATATCAATTAAAATATCTCGACCTGTATTCAGGCATCCATTTCTTACGAACCCGAGCCAACCTCTCCCAAACAAAGTTGCGCCCATAGTAACCGACGCGACATCCCTCGAGTGCCTCTTTCTTCCGAGTTGATACACTCATACCCAGTTTCATATGTTGGTATCGTAACAGAAGATCTCTGTGAAGGCACGGGAGTATCGGGGCCGCACATTCGCGTGTGTCCTCCGAGCATCGGCGGAGAGCTCGGTGCGATTTGCTAGATATTTCCTTTTGAGGAGCCATGTAAGCTACTATTAAGGAGACTAAAAAATAATTTAGCAAACGGGAAACCACATCTTAGTAGCAAGTAATCGCTGTTTGCGAAACAATTGAACTTTCAAAATATTACACAACTTCGGGTACAACGCAGAAGTTTGCTACGGGCCTTGTGCAATCGTATTTTATGTTCCAGTTTTCGTTGCAAAGTATGCTCTACTAGTTTTTTGTGTACACGTAGTTATTACTGTCGTCCATGGAAAGTGAAATAAATAATGCGTTTAAGATGTTTAATAGAATCGTGACCTCTGCCACAGCTTCATTCGTGAAAGAGATGTTTGAATACGACGCAGAATCTATTTGATTCCCGAAGGATAGATGAAGTATTTGCGTAGTGCTAACAAATGTATTTGTAAATTGTTCGTGTAGTAGACCGCTTCTGTGGTAGCTGTACCCGAATAACCAGACCTAGGTGGAGGGCGCGCCCCGATTTCGTTATCGGGGACGGTATCGGTATTGATCGTTCTCGAACTAGCATTCTCAGACCCGGGGTCTAGGCGCGCTGGTCTGGTCGCCGAGGACGATCGAACTGAGTGTCTTCCGGCTGACTTGCACGTCAACCTTTTCTCGAACCAGCCGAGCTCGGCTCGGGCAAACCAAACTTGCCCTCTACGTGCTGAGAACCAGGTCCACCAAGCCACCCGGAAGAGAGCGCCCTTGCAGACTGCATGCTTTTTGTCTCTCGACGCTGCTTCCTTTTACTTCTGGAAAACAAATTTCGTTCGGCACGAACATCACACGCGCTTGTAGTTAATCAAGCCACCTTGTGTTTCTCTATTTTATGGAATAATATTGATATTTCACAGACAACAAATTTGAATAACAAAACACCTGTTAAATGTAGAAATTTTAGATACCAACTCTTATTCCTTGAATGTCCATGGTTGTAAATAATGATATTTTATATTTTATGCTTCTCATATCGTAGATCGTCATTTTCACCCGTATATCAACATTTTCTTGACAATAAATTTGTCATGTTTTAAGAGAAACTGTTTATTTGCTGATGACGGCAGTAGGGGATTGGTTTATTAGTTTTCTTCGTCAGTAGTCACGCGTGTCGTCCATGGTCTTCTGGAAATGGAGTCATCTGCGCCTTCAGATTTTTTCCAAATTCCTTCTCATTTCCTGGTTTTGCAGTTTTTGTTCAGAGCACAATATGTATTAGACGCGCTGTCGGGCCCAAGCTGCGTGAAAGACCTGAACAGTCTTCCTATACCGGCGTCATTGGCATGAGATTGACAAACCTTCCTCGGACGCTACGCCCTCGAAAGCCCCAATTCTCATTTGTATTCACACCTGACAAACATTCCAACTATTGTTTTCTATGCTAATAAATTAAATGTAATGCAAGTTTTCAATGTTGTTTATTACCGATTTTTTGTTGCAGTAAAGACAATAGACCTTATCCATGTAAAAATAGTGTATCTATATTTTTAAAAAAAATATTAGAAACTCACTTTCTCCGAAATGTTTTATCGGAAATTCCTTTTCCTTCATTATTCAAGCAGGTAAAAGAAAGTTATTTTATTAAACCAGATTGAGCCAGTCATTTGAGACAAATGTGTTCTATTCTTAAGAATAGGGATGGATCCAGGGAAGGGGAGGACTTCTATCCAATGGGTCTTTTCTATTGAAAACTTTCTTAGAGTATGATGTGGAATCTTATTGCAAATCATTGAAATAATGGACTTCATTAATCCCCCCAGGTTGAATCCGTTGAGCTAGCATTGAAACTTCTGGACGGCAGTGATCTTCGAGGCAAAAAATTGAAAGTGGAACGCGCCAAGTTTCAAATGAAAGGCGAATTCAATCCAAACCTGAAACCAAGAAAACGCCGAAAGAAAGATAAGGAAAAATTGAAGAAAATTCAAGAAAAGTAAGTGAGCATATTATTTCACTCGGTTAGATTGACATGTGACTAGAGTAGAATACGTAAAAGGTATATTTTACCTTTACCAATATCTTTATTCATATTTACAGTATGAGCAGCTTTTCATCATCTTACGATCTGGTACATATTATTAAAATAAAAACATCGAGTATTCAGTGATATTTTGTACCAAAGGTGTATCAGTTGTTCTTTACCAGTTTTAAATTGATGAGGAGTATAAATGATTTAACATCCAAAAAAAATGTTAACTCTTTGTTATCTGGAGGGAGATGAACAATCTGTGAACATTTTCTTTAGCTCCGGAATCACTACCACCGCTTACTTTACTATAATAAACTAAATCCTGAATAAAAGTAGCGTTCTTTGCAAAATTTGATAGAAATATTCGCCCCGTCTAATGGTATTTGCATGGGCTAAAAAGTTAGATTTTCTCTCTTAACCCTTATCGCGCCACAGGTGAAACAATCGGCTTAGTACGTAAAGAACACTCAAGAAGATTATTTTATCCTGCTAAGCTCAAGAAAACGTGCGCTTACGTTCGTTATATGAAAGCTTACAAATAAATGACATTCAAAACGTTTTGGGGGATAATTTCTTCCTGCATTTAATATATATTTTTTATGAAATTGTTTTTATTCTCTGTATTAATGATAGTTTAAAATTAATTAATTTTGCGAATGTTTTAGGTTATTAGATTGGCGTCCAGATAAGCTTCGTGGTGAGCGTTCAAAACATGAGCGTGTCGTTATTGTAAAAAATCTCTTTGACCCAGCTATTTTTGAGAAGGAAGTAGCGCTCATCCTGGAATATCAGCAAGACCTGCGAGAAGAATGCTCGAAGTGTGGTGATGTGAAGAAGGTTGTTGTTTATGATGTAGGTATCTGCATAAGAAAATCGGTAAGAAGAAATTGGCATAAAAAATACGTGCATTTCTGTAAGCACGAATGTGAGGATTCGGTTTTTACGTATACGGTAAAACAAGTAATAATAGTTTACTGTTTCATTTGAGTATTTCAACAGAGTCTTTAAGAAAAATATGTCATTTTTACTGACTGTGTGACTTGATATTTTCACGTAACTCGACTGTAATATCATTATGAATAGGAAGAATTTAAAGTAGTAATATGGCGAAGCCTTCGTGAATAATTTTGTCTATGAATTTTAATGCAAGTGGTATTGTAACTGATAAGCTAATATGTTGTTATTGTAATTGCAGAGGAATCCAGAGGGAGTAGCACAGATAACTTTTCGTGAGCCAGAGGAGGCAGATGAATGTATAAAACTCCTAAACGGTCGTTGGTTTGGTCAACGAAAAATTTCTGCTGAAACTTGGGATGGTAAAACTAAATATAAGTGAGTATATGTGTACTACATTAAGCTCAAAAACAAGAAGAAAGTCATTTTTCCCCTTGCTGTAAGTTTCTATAGAGCTTCTCGATCTTGGATTGCACTATGATGTTTTATGAAGCTCTGTCCCCTTCTCACACATGGGTTATCCCAAATAACTCCCCTTTTCTAACAGCGCTATTGTTGCAGTTTCAGAAAGAAAAGTTTAAAAATCAGAAGTTTTTAAGTGATTTATTTGTATGGTAGAGTACGGAGAAATTTACACTGTAACCGATTGTCAAACTAACCCAACTATTGTCAAACAAGCAGTTGCAAACAAATTCAAATTCTTGCTTATTAATTTTTGCAGAAGTATTAAACAATGAAATGGACGAAAGCAAGTTTCAAAATCGAATATCGTCAGTTTACATTTTTTGGTGTCGATTATATTTAGATGTGTCTCACCAATATTTAGAAATAGAAATTACAGTTTTTATAAAATTGAGGAATCACCAGATAAGAAAAAGTAATTGCCCACTTACATTGAGAAAATTGAAGAAAATGTAGACGACAAAATTAATGAGAAGTCTAGCTTCACTGTTCCTCCACCATCTTCCCAAACTGTGATATGGAAGTTGAAATTGCCAAAAGCGAACGGGTCCAAATGCAAATCTCGTTGACTGGACTGATCATTGTTCAAGTACTTCATGCTTATGAATCCCGATCATTTTGATACAGAAAATAAGCCCGATGGTAGACATTACAGTGCAGTCGATGTAGGGCTGTAAGGGAGTCCACCTTTCAAAAAGATGAGGTAGACGATTTTTATTTTATTTGTTAGTAGGGGCTTCTATAAATTACGTAACGCTAATTTGGAGGATTTTTTTATATATCTGCACACACACACACACACACCCCTGCACCATGCACTTGACTCCCTCCCGACCGCTAAATAATTACGTAATGTGTGCTAGATCCCCTCCCATTTACAATAAGTAAAAGCAAATTATAAAAAAGCATCAATTAATATTAATTTTCTATTTTATCGTATGATAAAATTTATGATAATTAAAGTCAGGAGTAGTTGGCGATGCGGGTTGTACCTAACAAAATTGGGGACAATTTTTGAAAGAAGGCAAAACATTTCTGACAAGCCGTGCACACACCACCATGGATAACGCAGAGGTCAGAGACTACTGCGCCAATTTAATTGAATTTTAGAACACCATATGAATTAATTTAGAACAATTTCTTCGTATCTATTAATATAGATCCAGTCAATATACCATTCTTAATACTAATGGCACTAAACCACCACGTACTTTCTCGCCTTTAGTAATGGTTATGTAATACTATGTACACCACAATTTCTCTCCGAATTAACACATCTCAGTCATCATTTTTTGTAAAACCTATTTCAAATCGTAGAACATTTGGTGTGAAAATTAAATAGTTTTAAGCAATAGAGATTTTTTTATTCAAAACTTTAAATGAAAATATATTTCTGGCATTGAATTCATTAGAAGGTATGCAGTGTATTCACGAATATATGTGATGGGTTTTCACTTTCTATGAATACCCAGGGTAATGTACGTAGTATAGAGAAAGTTATGTAATGCTGCGGAAAATCGATTTCACGGGAAATACACATTTTGGGATCCCCTGATTCCAAAAAAAGTTGTTATTGTTGTTTTTTTTTTTCTTTCTTTTTTTCTTTCATATATGTCATGCTGTATGTGAAAAACACTGGTGCCTAAACTCTGCGTACGATTTTAACCCCTGTCAATCTGGCCTAAGCCTAAGCTCTGTGATTTTGAAAAACGTTCATTAATTTTTGGTGATACTTTACGTGAAGTCCCAGTGACATTTTCAAAATTTTTCTCAAATATTTGTTCAAAATTTTTCTTCATTCTTTTCGTACTGATAGTGCTATATAATTGCACTGTTTAAGATGATATAAAATGAATTGTGGTGTATTCTTTAGTTTTTTCAAAAATTACAAAAATTTAATATTTTTTAAATATCTCTCATTCTGTGAATATGCACATTTCCAGCAATTTGTAAACATTTTTGCATTTGTAAGTTAAAAAGTTTCAAATGACTTTAAATGTAGTTGTTCAAAAACTAGTAAGTTCTCTGTGAAAAAGAGCCTCAAATTTAGCATTCACAGTGACTCTTTAACTCCATTTTCTAAAAAACAACTCCAAATTTTTCAACAATAATTGCCATATTGGATGAGGTTTTACTCTTCTGTAATATTCTTTAAGTGAAATATTTGTTGTACCATTATGAAACCGAAAAATTGACAAATTTTTTTAAAAACTTTGTGCGGCTTTAGATGGTAGCTGACAAGAGTATGTGGGAAGTCAGACTAACCCAGACCAAAGAAAATAAAAAACTTATACGAGAAAGTCTGTGTCACTCTCTAGGTAGCCACTCACCACTAGTTTAGCCTTACAGTATTCTACACAAGCAGTATGCGAAAAAGTAAAATAATTAGAAGTTAATAAATAGTACAATACTGTAGGGTTGGCAAACAAATGCAAATGGATTGAAAAGTATATAATAGTAATTATTAAACACTATAGTATTGTAATATTTTCCAAATATATAAAATTATCAGTTTACATTAACGCGAATCAAAGGTCGTCTTCTGTTGTTAGTGATGTATGCTTAATGTAGTTGTAGGAAGACGCCGAAAATTTTTTAATTTTTTTAAATTTTCAAAAAAATAGGCATTTCAATGAACATGAGACTTACACAATTCTCTAAAGCATCCTTTACCATCTGAGGTTCAAATTTAATCAAAAAATTGTGTGCTGTTTTTAAGAAAAAATGGTTTAAAGACAATAAAAATGGGCTATGTTTGACACAAATGTTTTTAAAAATGACTCTTGTGTTTGAAAAATTGAACATGACATAATTTTTAGATCTGTATTTGATGAACACATTTCAATAAGATAAAAAAAAAAATTATCATCATATTTGTAGTTGTAGTTAGACATCAAAATAATTTTGAATTTTTTCAATTTTCGAAAAATCAGGATTTTAATGAACATGAGGCCTGCACCATTCTCTTAAACAACCTTCATGTTCTCCAGTGACAAAGTTTAATAAAAAACATTGGAGCTTTTTTTATTTTGAAAATGTCCCAGGGGCTTCATGTAAAGTACCCCCTAAAATTAAAATATCGGTTTCAAATTCAAGGGGCCACGACATCAGCCAGAAAATTATATTAATTTTGGAGAAAATTGGCCAATCGGTTTAACAATAACTGACAAAACAAGTATTTGGGCTACACTATATGTTAGAGGATATTTTTTTCTAAATTTATAATTTGGATTTATCCACTTTGGCATCGGCAGGGTCCTGTAATAGAGAGCTTTTCTGCCAAAAATTCACGTTTTTTTTTTTTTTTTTTTGTTTTTTTTTTACGCAGCATTATATAACTTTCCCTCTACCGCTGTAGCTGTATCGAGAAAGTAAAAAATATTTCGATTTATTGTAACAATTTATACGTAACTCTTAAATTTATTTATATTTTTAATTGAATTTGTTAATATTTTAATTATTTAGTATAAGACTGGGTAAAAGAAATTATTTCAGCAAAGATTGAAAAATTTTCAAAATAAACATAAACGTCATGTAACACTAAAACATGCCGCCATCACATACCCCTACGTAACCTACGCCCCTTCGTAACATATTGTGAAGTTGACTCAAATCCACCGGGAGCGGTAGCTCAGTGCATCAACTGATGTCACTGCAGTGCCTCTGACTGGGAGGTCCTAGGTTCGAGTCTTGACGGCAACAGGATTTTCGACATTAGCTATACAACTAGGTCGAATTCAGTTGCTGTCTGGAGGAGAATTCTAGCGGCCGTCTCCTCTGATCGGTAGTTTTCCGTGGTTTCTCCGATCAACACTAGACAAGTGCTGGAGCAGTACCCTACCAAACGGGCCACGGACCACGCGCGATCTGTCCTTCCTCTTCCTTGTCCTGTCCTCTCCCCTTACACACACACACTTACACTAACATGCACTACACTACCACATATTCCGGGAGACCGGTCGGGAGCTTAGAGCTTGTCCCGACTGGGGCGGTGCCCTGTTGGTGGGAGAGTCCTAGTTAGGGGGAAACCCCACTAGCCGACGGTAGGTCGGCGCCGGATCTCGTCATCCAGCATGGAAAGATCACCGCCATCTCTCGAGAAAAAAAATATGCACTACATGAACGGGACTAATGACCAAAGCAGTTGACACGCCCGGAAACACGAAAAAATCAATCAATCAACTCAAATCCCCTCTTGAACATTACGTAATTTATGGATGACCTCTCAGTAAGAAAACTTTCAGTTTTCTACCTGGAAATACCTCGGTAAAAGTTTTGGTAACTTAACTAAATTTTCATTCTAAGCCAGGTAGTATCTCAACAGCACTTCGATCTAATAATAGGAACTTCATTTTCAAAAGCCATTGTTTCTTATGTGAGGAGGAGAATATGCCTAACTTTAAGAGATCAGTCTTATTTTCTCTTCCCTTGTGACTGGTTTAACACATGTATACATGGATAAGAGCTTTTTTTATTGTGCTTTTGAATTCACTTCATCATAGTTTGAAACTTAATTACATGCCGTATGTTATATGAGATAAAGAACCAAAATTAAATAGTGAAGCTCTCTGCCGGTTCATGTTTGGCAACAGATTATAATGTGAACACATTGGATGGTCTTTATACTTTCCATGCCATGATAGGAACAATGACAATAATTCTCTGAACTGCAATTGAGCTTCTTTTGTATTAAGTCCTTGCTGCAATGCATGTTATTTGCTGAACTTATTCATAATAATAGTTTTCATTTGCATTAATTTTTTATGGTTTCAAGGAATGCTTGTTATTAATGTAAATAAATTGCATTAGTTGGCATAGTTTGTACATCTAGGCCTACTGCCAAAACTTTCATATGTGAGATTAACCTGAGTAAGTTTTTAAAAATATCTTTTAATTGCTTTTTATTGGTAATGACCTGAGGTACTCAAAAATACTACATTAGAGAGTCTTATCATAATTTAGGGCAACTTCAGATCATAAAGGAAAATTTAGTTACATTTTAAAATCTTGTAGCTTTCTTGCTATTTTATTATGATAAATAAACTCAAAATCCCCAAAACACTCAAAATACCCGAAAATTTGTGTTTTTTGGCCTCCGAAAACTACTCCCCCCCCCCACACACACACACACACACACAAAATGTTTGTAATTTTACTCAATTTATTCCAAATTACCATGTATAGATCTTTTCACATCAGAAATAGTATTTCCAATGAGAACATACTTATGCTCTTTTTTTTTTTTTGCTTTCAAGCTACCACTTTAAAAAAAATATTTCAAAGATATTGGGGTGGCACTGAAATTGCTCCACCGAAATTCTATCTGCATCCCCTCCCCCTTCCAGCAACATTATCGTTCTTTTTCTGTTCTACGTATTCCAGGAAGTAAAAAGTACTTGTGTTAATACCTTATTCCTTTGTTTTAGAATTGTTGAAACTGAAGAAGAAAAACAGAAGAGATTGCAGGGATGGAATAAGTTTTTGGAGGATGAGAAAGAGAGGAAAGAAGCATTAGAAAGAGCAAAAGAAATTGGCGAACACACATCAGCACCTGTAGAAGCAAGTGAAAAACAAACTGCTGGTGAACAGCAAACTTCACAAACAAATGAGAAACAGTGAGAGATATTAAATGAAGAACATTACAAAATAATACATTCTCCAGACATAATTTTGAATATGAATGTGAAGGTCCATTTTGATAAATTCATATTTTATTTTATTTTTAATAAAATAATTTATTTCCCTACATGTTTTAGGAACATGTAACTTTGTACAGTTGTTAATTAATTTTGATGTGCAGATGTACCTGACATATTTCACCTCTTCTCAGTAATTATTTGTCATGAATTTAATGGGCAATGAAACAAAAATATCATTCAGAGAACAAAAATGTGTAGATTATATAATTTGCAGTTATTTTATAAGTTTATTTTACTGAGTTATTATACACTGCAGGTTTTCTGCAGTTTGTTTCAAAAGTTTGATGTTTATTGTTCATGCAGTGTTAAAATAATTATTGAAATATTCCTGAGATTTGATATGTACTATGTTGCATTTCTTGAAATATTTCATTGAATGACCTGAATTTAAAAAATGTAAATATATGAATAAATCATTATGTAAAGAGCTTAATGACTTTATGATATTCTATCAGATTAACTGATCAAAAATAACCTAAAATGAGTTTCAATAGAGAGTAGAGGGCAGGAGATCATGGAACTGAAAGTATACAATTGACTGTGATCTTCGAGGAGACCAATCACAAATTCAGTTTTTCTGAACTGTCCACAAGTTATAATAATAGCTAACAAGACAGATTGTAAAACATTAAATGAAACAAAAGTTTCAAAATGCAGGATGTGACACATCACTGGATGGTAAGTTGCATTGTGCCTCATCACACTCTCTTCATAAGCACAAGATTTGATAGGTTATTTTTCGTGTCAGTTGAAATTTAATTATTAATTTTAAAATTTAAAAGTACATTGTTGATATTTTACAAAAACAATCAATTTTTACTAATATGTACTTATATATGGAGTAATATACGTAGTATAGAGAAATTTCTGAAATGCTGCAGAAAATCGATTTCAATACAATACACATTTTGGGATCCCCTGTTTTGTGTTCCCTGTCCCCTATAATTTTTTTTCTTCAAAACGTGTGTCATATATGAACAACACTAGTGCATAAACTATGCATAGGATTTTTTCCATTCTGAATAAACCCCTATCGATGAGGCCTCACTTGAATCTCTGTGATTTTGAAAAACATTCATTAATTTTTGAGAGAACTTTACATGAAGCCCCTCCGTCATTTTCAAAATTTTTTAAAAATGGCTTCAAATTTTTTCTTTAAATTTCTAGTTAGAATAGAGTAAAGTACACTTACAAAGGTGACATAGGTCTGATTTTCACAGTTAACTCTGAATATTCGAAAATTGCAAAAGTTTGAAATTATTTCAGTGTCTTCCTACAATTACAAAATTGAAGATAGGGATTTTTCCTTCAAATGAAATTGGTTTCCATAATTAGTTCTTTCATTAAGGTCACGCACATTTTTTTAAAAAATTTACGTTGTTTTCACACAGTATTGGGTGGAATACATGCAATATTAAACTGTACCAAAAACAAAAATTTCTCAAAAACCGCTCAAAACTTTTTCTTTAAAAACTTTTCTTGGGAATAGTGCTCAATGTACTTAACAGATTACAAAAACGCCATTTTTGTGTATTCTTTGTTTTTTTCAAAAATTACAAAAATTTAATTGTTTTGACAACTCTCTTACGTTGTTAATGTGTACATTATCGGTAATTTGTAAACATTATTGCATTTATGAATACATGTGCTTCAAATGATGTCTTATGAACTGTCTCAAAAACTCAACATTTTTCTGTTAAAATTTCTCTCCATTAAAAGAAAATGCACAAAAGAAAAAGAAAAATGGCGAATCAAGTCACAAACAGAAGAATTTTCAATGAGATGTTGGACTATGTACTCAGTCAGACAAGAAATAGACTTGCGAAAGATAACCATACTGCATGTTCTATCCATTTCAAATGAAACTGAGTTTATCGAGGCAGCTCTACAGAGTGATTTAAATCAAATGGACGTTTTTGCTTTACAGAACATTGGTTATCTCCTAATGAACTTAGTATATTCCAAATTCCAAACTTTTACCTCACAGGCCTTGATTGTAGAGAGAGAGAATCGCACAAAGGTCCTACATATGGGGGTTCTTGTATTTACGTTAGAAATAATACATATTCTATATCCTTGACAGAATTAAATATGTATTCCGTTGAAAATGTTTTTGAAGTCTCTGTTGTACATCTGCCTTGCTAAAATTATATTACTTTGCATGTACAGCCTCCAACAAAGAGAGCTACAGATTATGTTTTGTTCTTAGAAAACTGGAGACAACACTTAATAAAGTCAGCAATCGCTCTTTTGGATTCATTGTTGTATGCGGAGATTTTAACATTGATTTCCTGGTCGAATCGTGTGAGAAAGAACAGTTTCTCAATTTCATTAATTCTTTCAGTTTAGATGTTACAATAAATGTATCTACACGGATCACACTAAATTCATTGAAGGCAATTGATCAAATTATAATTAACAAAACTACTACTGGATATGAAGTTGAAAAAAAAAGATTTAGGATACCGTGACCACGATGCACAAATTTTTACCATTATAAGAAATGCGAACACTGACACAATAAATAATACATGTATAAGTAGATTATTTACTAAAAATAAAATAAAATTGATTGATTACTTGATACAGGAGTCATTGGACGCAGTTTATAATACTGTTGATACGAACGATAATTTTTTTTCAAGGCTTTCATTTTAACACTAGCTTTCCTCTTCAAAAAAGACAATAAAATATTTCACGGAAAAGCAATTCTTGGATAACACAAGGGATTAGGACATCATGTAAAAAAACAAGCCAATTCTTTCTTTCGTTTCTAAACATCATAACGTATCACAAGATTTCCTCCTCTACTTTAAAAAATACAAATCGTTATTAAGAAAAGTCATAAGGCAGGCTAAAATCATGAAACACGATCAGGATATTTTGAGCTCAAATACCAAAACAAAAGCAATGTGAAATATAATAAAAAATGCAACCAAACCAACTAGATACCTTGTAGAGAATGTTGTTTTAAAATACAGCGATATAAATGTGAACCATCCGGCAACAGTGGCTTGTCTCTTTAACCAATACTTTTTGAAAATTGCTGCCAATCTCACTAAGCGTCTTCAGCCACAAAATTCAACATCAGACTTTTCTCCAAAAAAATCCGACCTTTTGCCGATTGCACGTGGAGTTCCTCAGGGATCGATTTTAGGTCCTATTCTTATCCTATTATACAAGTATGTAAACGATATGCCCTCCACTATTCGAAACGGAAGAACAGTTCTCTTTGCGGATGATACAAACATTCTTTGCTATAAAGAAACCGTAAATAGTACAATATCAGATGTTTTAAATTGGTTCCATAATAACAAATGAATAGTAAATGAAAAGTAAACAGTTTTAATGCAGTTTTTCCTTTCAAATAAACAATTCTTTACTCAATTGAAAATGAACGGTGTACTATTGACTGATGTTAAGGCAAGAAAAGTTTTAGGTCTCTCAATTCAATCAAACCTCAAATGGAACGTCCATTTAAATGAATTGAACACAAAATTAAGTTCATTATGCAACGCGTTCAGAATTCTTTCAAATTCAGTCAGCCTTCATACTGCTCGTTGTGTATATTTCGCGAATGTTCATTCCCGCCTGAGATATGGCATACTATTCTGGGGAAATACATCTTATAGCTCTTAGACTTTTAGATTACAAAAAAGGATTGTACGAATAATAACCAAATCCCACCCATTTGATTCTTGCACGCCTTTCTTTATTAATCTAGAAATTTTATCATTACTTTGTTTATTTACGAATCAGTGGTTTTTGTCAAAAATGACTTACTTAAGGCGGTTATATATTTTCAGAAAACGCCGATATCTATAACACTCGACGTAAGTAATCACATCCATCAGGTGACAGTATTAACAGCTCGTTACAAAAAATCGCATACAATATATGTACATTATTTTACAACACTTTACCAGATGACATTAAAGACTAAATTCGACAGAAAAGTTTAATTTCCAAGTAAAATCGTTTCTCCTGTATAATTGTTTCTATGTAATTAGAGACTATACTGAGCATCAAAAAGAAAGTAATATTATTTTTCACAGTGATATTTAATGTATTATTTGCCATTTCGACTGTATAATTATAAACAACCTGTAGCAAGATTTGTAGCGCAGCCTCTGGGTCAATGACTCCCAACTCGATCAGGTTTTTCGTCCAGTTTCTCTGAGTAAATGCTGAGATGGCTCTTTGTTTTGCTTCTGGACATAAATGTAACTTCGTTATCTGCGCACGTCTTCTAGAATTCAGTTGAAAATATAGTTATTGAAATTATCGTTCAGTTCTCGTTTTAAAAATTAAATTCTGAAATACCAGGTACGATCGCCCATCACTCATTACTTCTTTTCTGAAACGAAAGGGAAGGAAAGCAATTATTTAAAACTATTATTCCGCTTTTTCACTATTCTTATAAAAAATAACACTAATTTCATGAGTATCGCTCAAGGCTGCTACGCGCAACGGCGAATATCACAATCACGGATGCGGGGGACGTCGCGCGCATGCGCCGCCGCCTTCCGATCCGACCTGAAGACGTTGGAGACATTCGCCAACGGCCTGAGCAGCGCTCGCGCACTGCCTGCGTTTAATGGACGCGCTGGTGCCATTCTATGACGCCGCCCGCATGGAAGACCGAATGAATGAAAGGAATCCAAATAAACGCAAAGGAATAAATGATTTTTTCTTTCCTTGGGGGTTGACACACGATTTACACACCCAAAGAAAACGCCACTGATTTCTCTGTGTTCAACGGAAGTAACTATGTTCCAGACCAGTTTTCCATTGTAGTAAGTTCCTTCTGTAACGCTTGGTGATCGTTCAATGGATTTGCATAGAGTTACTTAGTGTAGGGATCACAGAATTTTGAAAATGTGCACACAATTCACTTTTCCCTATAGCACGTCATACGCAATTTTAACTGTTTTTTGAAGTAAAATAAATAAATAAATTGAACTCTTTTACACTGTGAAGAATTTCGGCGAAATTTTTCCATAGATTTTTAGAAAATTTGGTTCGATTATTTCAGGAAATTCTCCTATTTATTTCCATTATACTCAAGGATTATGGAGAACTTAAGGAAATTAACAAAATCGTCATTAGAGATACTTTGAAGTGCATGTGTTAAGAATCGCATTAAACAATGAAACACATCTATAATGTAAATTTTAACGACCTGAGAGATAAGTAAAAAAAGTAAATATAAGTAAATATTTGTAATTTTTGAAAAAAAAAAAGAATATGGCGTTTATGTCGTCGTATAGGGTTCGTTTGGTACTAACCCTACCAAAAATTTAAAGACAGAATTTGGAGCCGTTTTTGAGAAAATCTTGTTTTTATTATATTTTAAAATTGCAAATATTGCACGCATGCACTATTGCACGAAAACTAATCAAATTTTAAAAAATTTACACGTTATTTGTGAAAGATCTATTTATGAACAACAAATTCCATTTGAAGGAAAAATCTCTGACGAATTTTGTAGTTGTAGGAAGATTCAAAAAATTTCAAACTTTTGCAATTTTCGAAAATTCAGAGTTAACCGTGAAAATCGGACCTACGTCACCTTTACAAGTTTATATTACTCTATTATTACAAGAAATTTAAAGAACACATTTGGAGCTTTTTTTGAGACAATTTTGAAAATGTCCGCAGGGCTTCATGCAAAGTACCCGCAAAATTTAAATAATGTTTTTCAAAATCTTAAAGCGTCAACTAGAGACAGATGGACAGGGTTTTCTTCAATTTGGAAACAATTCTACGCACGGTTCAGGCGCTAGTACTGTTCAGAGACGGACGGACAGATTGACGGACGGACGGACGTTTTGCTTTCAATTGGTTTTTCGGCATGAAGGATCCACAAAACAGAGATTCTGGCTACACCACGTGCTAAAGGATTTTTTCTTTATTTAGCATCTGGATTTATCCACTTTTTCGTTGTCAGGGACCAGCAATGAATTTTTCTGCCGAAAATCTGCCGTTTTTTCGCGCAGCACAATAGATGGCAGCGGGCCAGAGAATGGAGGACTTTAAAACGAGACCACACTAAGAATATTAGAAAAAATTGCTACGAGAAAGTCTGTGCCATTCTGTAGCGCCTCTGGTTTTTCTTAATTTAATAACTGGATTAATCCACTTTTTCGTTATCACCGCCCAGCAATAAATTTTTTT